>NEWO01000059.1:1988843-2018939 GCA_003013225.1 Phalaenopsis aphrodite | reverse complement strand
GGGTGCAGGTGGGGTTTTTCGGGACCACATCGGGAGGTGCCTTGTTTACTTTGCTTCTCCAATTGTGGCTTCCACTGCTTTGGAAGCCGAATTATGGGGTTTGTTTTTATCTCTTCAGGTGGTTGTCTCTTGTAACTTCTCTCAACTGTAGGTGGAGACTGATCCACTTATGATATTAAAATATTTTGACTCTACTATCAAACCTAAGTGGAATATTTTGGGTATTTGGAATCGAATTCGTGCGATTATGGATCATCATAATTTAAATATTTGCTTATTTCATACTTTTCGAAAAGATAATTCCCCCGCAGATTGGTTGGCGAGGACTGCTAAACTTCAGAATAACATTATAGTTAATGCTTCACCCTCATATCAGTTAAAGAGGCTTTTAAGTGGAGATTCTATGGATTTGCCTTTCGTTAGGAGGTTTAATGGTTGAAGGTGTTTGATGTTGAATTTTTTTAATAACGTTATTTTCTTACTGGAGGTTGGAGATTCGGATGGCTGGCTATTTTTCGGTTTCGTCTTTGGTTTTTTTGGTCACTGTTTTAATATGTTTCATACTAAGTTTAGGTGGATGAGGTATGAGATGCTTTTCTATGCCTCTTCCTTTGATTATATAAGGGTGCAGGCTATGTTTTACTGTACTAAGTATGAGGTTATATGCCTCTTTGGTGGCTCCAATCGGTGCTTCTTTTATGTGAATTTTGGGTGGCTTGTTCTCATTTTTGGCTTCCCTTATATGACTGCTTGGGTTTGGAGGCCTTGCGTTACTCTTACTTGGGGCCGAACTGGGCCACAGATTTCTCCTTCGCAGTTTAATGTTAACTCAGTCACTCCTTTTCAATTGTTCAATAAGGGGTTGTGGCGGTTTTTAGGAAGAACTAGTGGAATTTTATTTCAAGCATCTCAGTTTGCTCTTTATATAGAGTGTCGTGTTCTTTTATCCATAGATTTATTGGAGGGAGGTTTCTACTTCACTTCGCTACCCGGGGTTGGATTTGGGAGAATTTTCTGCTTCTACCTTTCTCTGTTTTGGATAACTTGAGATGGTGTGAACTTAGCCAGTTTCTCCAAATTTGAGACATTTTCATCTGTTACAACTGCATCTAACATTTTATTTTATTGGGATATTTACTTATGTTTTAATCTTGTTTATCTTGACTTATTGGTTTTGGAGCCCATAGCTTGGATTTACCGGGTGGACACTTCAGCTTCTGCTACGTTTACCGATTTCGACCTGCTCACTGCTAGTTCCATCTGGTCCTTTCGTGCCAAAATCAGAAGGGTTGATGTACGCTTACTTGGCTTCTTGGCCTTCAGGTTGATTTGGCGGTATACTTTTTGGTTTAATATAATTTTTGGGGGGTTACTTATAATTTTTGAGGTACACGATACCTTACGTGTCTTTCACTTTTTTTGGGTGGAGTTGTACTGTGGAATTGGAGCCCCTAGGATCTTCTTGTATTTCCTTTTGGGTTTTAGTTGGGATTCCTTTTTCCCTCCCAATTTGTATCGTTTCTTATTTTAAAGCGTATGGAGCCACGAGTTGTTCTTTAATTAATATATATATATATATATATATATATATATATATATATTATACCAAGTTTTGTCTGTATCATGTCGTTTACTTCATCATGCATGCATCCATGCAACATAGCTTTCGTGTGATTAAATTTGAATAATTATTAATATATACTTACATTCATTTGATAAAATTAATTATATTAGTTAAGAGTATGAACATAACTTCATAAAATTTCTAACCATGAATCAACTCAACTCAATTATGTCATTCATAATTAAATTCTAAATGTGGTAAGTTTATATAGTCGAACCGAACATCTCAACAAGATGAATCCAACAAGGCAAAGTTCACTCAATCATCTTTAAGCAATTCAAATGTCTACGAAATACTTTTCGATCGTGGGAACCTCTCCGGGTCGTCCAATGTAGTCAACCAAAATTTTTCTTTATTCACAAAGCCTCTCTCAGACTTTATAAATAAAGGCATACCTGATTCATGAATGAAGACATAGACTGTGAACCATAAGAAGACTAGAGCTTGGAGGAGAATGAGTTGAGGTTCAGTGTTCTACATTGAAGGTTCAACGATTGCCACCCACTCTTGCAGCCGCCGACCATTGTCGACCATCGCTCGCAGGACACTATCGACTACCTTCGATTGCCCCCTGCACATTGCAATGAAGACCCTTCAAGAGTCACAACATACTTTGTAGAATAATAAAACACATTGCAGAGTAACGACCATCCTATAGAGTAACACACCGGAAGATGTTGTAACAATGCATCCCAAAAATAATATAACAACACCTTAAGATAATGCAACGAGCAACTCACATACAATGTATCAATGCACCTTAAATATAGTGCAACAATTTACTTTTAGAAATTCATATTTGAACTTTATGACACAAATTCCCAAAAGCTAAAATCTTTTAAATTCATGATTTTTTACATATCCATAATAAAGTGACACATACTTGTATTCATCATGATAAAATTTTGTCTTGAAAAAAATTGAACTCGAAGAGATGAAGTTTCTCTCTCTAATCACTTGAAACTTTCTGTACTTTCTGATGGAGAGAATGTAGGGGGAGTGTTAGGAAGAGAGATGACCCATTCTCTAAATCATGCTCTATTTAACCATCATCCATCAAGGAGGTTACAAACTAATAAGATTTATTATAATTTAATAAATTAATTGATTTTTTATTATTAAAATCAATGACACAAGTTAGTAAATTTTATTCATTTAAGGAATTACATGAGTTATAAAATTAATATCATAATTTATCATAAGTTATGACATATAAGTTATGAGTTAAAATAATTAATAACTTAAGTTATCATGAGTTACAAAGATAAATATCATAAGTTATCATAAATTATGACATAAATTATGAGTTAAGAAAATTAACAATTTAAGTTATCAAAATAAATATCATAAGTTGTCATAATTTATGACATAAGTTATGAGTTAAATAAGTTATCAAAATAAATCTCATAAGTTATTAAAATAAATGTGAGTCATAAATAAAAAATATAACATGCACTGCAAAAACGGTGCAATAATGTGCACTTAAGATGGAGTAACAATACACTCCAATACAATTCAAAGACGTGCCCCACATACGATTTTATGATGCCTCCCGAAGATAGTGTAATAATGCGCCTTGCACTAACTGCTTACAACCACCGTACTCGAGATACAATAATTTTTTTTCCAACTCTTGAAGCTCTCTCCTTATAGGCCAATATTATGACCTACATGACAAACTATGATCTATATGGTTCACAACTTTTGTAGCTCTCAACTCTGGTATTTATGGCTAACAAACTTTATCACAGCTCATGCAGCTCTTAACTCTAATCTCTGTAGCTTATGGACGTTATCGCAGCTTATTTAGCTTCCAACTACAACCTATGTAGTTCGTTATCACAACTCATGCAGCTCCTGACTCCAACCTCTGTGGATGTTATCACAACTCATGTAGCTCATAACACCGATCTTTATGACTTACAAACGTTATCCATTCAATGCAACTCTCAGCTTCAGCCTCTGCGTCCTACATTTATTACAACTCTTTTTTTGCGACCTATGTGACCAACAACGGTTTATGCTGCTTAAAGCTCACGTAGCTCTCAACTCCGATCTCTGCGTCCTACGGACATTATTGTAGCTCACTACTACGGTTTCTATGGTCAACCGACTTTTTGAAACAATCAACCATGACCCACATGACCCAACTACTACCATGACTTTGAACTGCGACCTCTATAATAAGCTAGTGCTACAGCCATCGGCTGCAACATTCACAAAAGACTACTGCATCTATAGATTCGACTATGACCCCCCTCGCTGCCTCGCTGCCTCGCTGCCTCCTATCACCATTATCACCAAGAACTACAACCAGATAAATTACAACTATTATCGATGAATTACAATTATACATTTACAATGATCAACTTTGTAACTCGATTTTCCCTAACCAGTATAAGAGTGAAGCTAAGTACTTACAATCACAGATTGAATTATTTCAACTAGGCTATGCCTCACGGGTTTTTCTTCTTTCTAGAAGTTCTCCACATAAAAATCGAACCGTCACCTATTTATTTCTCTTTACATGATTGTGCACTGGATTTTCATACAACGCTAACACACTAAATAATCATTCTACCGGCACAGACATTTCGATGCGCATCAATAGTACTTTTAATTTAATCATGTATATGTTTCATTCTAAAATAAATTCAATAACTACATAATTCTATGAATTAAATTTTGATCAATAAAATGTAGGAAGATTTACATATGTATAACTCCAACCGCAAACTAGATCATGGAGGATGGAGCGAAGAATGCACAGATGAATGCCTGAACCAGCTGAAAATGGCTCTGTGGAATCTAATCTGAAGCTGTAATGAAAAGATTAAAGGAAACGAATAGGCTGAGCATGCGTTGAAGTCTCACATCTCATTTTGTAGACATTTTAAATCAAAAGCTACACATCTCCTATATTTTCAGTTTTTTTTTTTTTTTTAATTTATGTAAGTGGAATGTGCGTAAACTTTATATTATGTGATTTTATGGAACTAGTTATGAATTCACATTTTATGGATGACAAATTTATTTTGTTTAGAAAAACTAGCATAAAAATATTGCGTGCTGTCTTCTGGACGGCTCGCCGTGACAAGACGGCCAGCCGTGCGATACAAGACGGCATGGTCGTATCCGAATCGTCGTCCAGATGTACAGTCCCACAGCACATAATATTTTTTTTTCCGAATAGGCCTAGGATTTGAGCTTTATGAAGAAAAGAAATAAGCAAATGTTTTCTACATGGATTGATGATATTCCTAATTCAAAGAGAAATTAAAAAAAAATGATCTTGGTGGAACAAAATTCAAAGAAATAGATAAAACAACAAAAACAACGAGACAGATAAGAAATGTGCAACGTCTAAAAGACCAAAATAGATAACAGCGTATTCCATAAGTCCACAGCCAAACATCAAATAACACATCATATTCCAATTCTTACCATAAGCAAGAAGGGAAAATAAAGCAGAAGCAAGGAACCAACCAACCTTATTCTACTAAGCATGCGAGGTCAAATCCTGACTCAGAAAGGCCTTCCCTGGTTGCCTCAGCGCAAGCTTTCCATGACATCCCAACAACTTTGCATTAACTCCATCAGAAACAATCCTGTTCTCCTGCTTCCATTTTATATAATCTGTTCTGCTGAACTTCGTGAACCCCCACTTCCTGCTCACAATGATCTTCTGCCTCCCTGGAAACTTGAACTTTGCTCGCCTCAGTGCCTCCTGCGCGTGCGGGCTGTTGCTGTCCTTGCATCTCACGGAAAGCAGAACCTGGCCGATCGCCACCCTCGCGCACGTGCCCTGCGGCTTCCCGAATGCACCTCGCATGCCGGTTTGGAGGCGATCTGCCCCGGCGCACGAGAGCATTTTGTTGATGCGCAGGACGTGGTAGGGATGAACGCGGACGCGGAGATGGAAGGCATCTTTTCCTGCGGCTTTTGTCATGTACTTGTTGCAGGCGATGCGGGCGGCTTCGAGAGCTTCGCTGGAGACGTTTTCTTTCTCCCAGGAGACGAGGTGGACGCAGAAGGGGAACTCATCGACGCCTTTCTTCTTCATTCCCACGTCATAGATGCGTATTTTGGGGTCAGGGACGCCACGGCAGTAGCGGGATTTGGGGTAGGGCTTGTTCTTGATTTGGCGATAACAGCGGGCAGGTCTTCGTCCCATCTTGCCTGAGAAAATCATGTTGAGTATTCATAAGTTTATTTTTATTTTTTTTCCCCTAATGGTTTCAAAAATCACAGTTTTGAAATTTGAAACAACACCTTACTAAAATGCACAACTTATTAGAGAAGGCAGCAAAAAAACAAAACAGGGAGATTTACATAAATACCACTCAGTCCGTATGCGTCCCCTCAGAATACATATGTTTGGATTTTCAACATTAAAGAATGTTCAGACAAGACTTGAACTCCTATTTCATTCAGTCATGGGGGGGCTTTACATACATACCACTCAATTCGTATGTTCTTATAAACCGATCCAAATTCTATGGTATGTATGTTAATGCACCGAATAATTTTTTTTATAACACTATCCAGCTTATAAGAAATCACGTCAAACAGTATAAATGCAGTGCCATAGTTAAATTATAATCTATAACAGAAAGAGCCCTTCAACTTACTGAAATATTTGATTTTTATGTCAAAATTCCAACAAAAGGTACAAGCCAAATTGCACTAAAAAGAGGCATAGTTCTAAAGCTCATTAAACAAAGGGGCATTTACACATACCCACACAATTTTTAAGCATTTACATAAATAACACAATTTCATCTTTATATTTATCACACTACAAAACTTTAACATTGCATCAAGAACACCACCATTACTAACCTTTTAAAAGTAAAGTACACCTTTACATGCATAGTTTTATAATAGAAAAGTGTCATACATGTAAATATTAAACTTTAGGTATTAAATATAATATTAAACTTTAAGTATTAGATATGTAAATACATAGAAATTGAGCTGCATATATATGTAAATTTCCAAAAAAAATAAAAAATAATCGGCGGTCAGTATAAAAATCAAACTAGAAAAAAATATGCTTTGGCAACAGTGAATAACTACTGTTCATTAATATGTAAATTTATCTTTAAGGTATTAAAAATGTTAAGAAAAAAACATTTTTTAATGTAGATTAGGTGATTTCTTATTATTTATCTCCTAACTCTTCATTCTATTTATCAACTTATTATAAAGTTATTATAAATTAATTTTATTTTCTCTCTTTTATATTAAGCAAGCCGGTTTGCAAGCCAACAAGAATCATAGACTTAAGCTAGAGCTCGATAAAGTTAATCAAGCTCAAGCTCAAGACGAGAGCGGCTCGGGCTCGGCTCGTCTCGGCACCTCTAATGAATTTATTCAAATTCTAATGATTATAGCTCATCAAATAACGACATAAGGAGAAGTAAGCATATCATGAATTCTTATATAATTTCACGCCCATACTTCCTATAGGCAACAAAATAAGTAAACCGAGAATTGATCACCTGTCTCTAATCCGTGAAAATATCAAGCCATTTATTCTCAACAAAAAATGCATCAAACCATGCAAGTTCTCCATCCGTCAAAGTATTGTATCAATTCCTTTATATTAAGCAACAAAATAATTCATCTTCTATAAATATGAGAGCTTTATGATGCTCAATAAAGATGTATCATAACTTCTTTCTCTCCAACAAAAAGATTTATAACCATTGTGCTATTAGAAAACCAGAAAAACTCATTGGTTGAAGTGCTATAATTGCGAAAGCATCCTGACCAAAGGGATCTGTATAAACATGTTTTCCAATTTGAGTATCGTGCATATAGATATTCAAGAATCGAACTACAGATAAATATTTCATCATTCAGCTATACTGTACATCTAAACCCATAAGTATTGAATGTTGTATATGTAAACTTTTTTCAAGGAAACAAATCTGAGATCACATATAGTAAATATAAGAATGAGGTTAGTGTATAATCCTTCCAATTACAAATAAGATAGCAATGGTATATGCAGGTTTTACATAGAGAGATGGCTGCTTGGGAATTACACAGAAAATTGAAAGCAAAGAGGATTCGGAATTACAAATTCCAGCATCAATACCTAAATGGTAAGGAAATCCCAGCAGAAAATTGAAACATCTTTTGGATATAAATGTAACACAAAACATTCTGATATAAGATGTTTCTTGGTAATTTATCAAGTAATTTTTATCGCAAAAAGGCCGCCCAGATTGCCATTCTGACCTTTAACTAAAATAATCGTATATCAATTCATCTTCCCTTTACTTGAAAATAAAACCATATTCAAGATCCATAAATAGTGCAAGACAAAAAAAAAAACACCAGATCCCATTGCAAAGATAAAGATGAACGCAAGAATAAGCAAATCTCACAAATCCATCAGCCAGCAATCGAGGAATCCATTCATATCTCATAACGATTAAAGCAAATAGTAGGGGAAAGAAGAAGTTCCTTACGGTTAGATTAGGAATAGAGAAAATTTACTTACAAGATAAACTATTCCACGTATCAACGATCGGAGAAAGAGGAAGAAAAGAGGTCGCGCAGAGCCGAGATAGAAAAGAAGCTTGCGATGAAAGAGGAGGCGGCGGAGCGACGCAATCCAATCGGGTTTAGGGTTCCGCTAAAGGGCTATTTATAATTAATTAATTATATATAGAAATTAATTTATTTCAATTTTTTTTTTTATGTGGATTGGGTTTGTTTGGGGCAGCTTAACTTATTGAATAATCTGTTGGTAAACTGATTAAAAATAATCTGCTGATAAGCTAGGTGCGGTGGCTATTATAAATTTTTAATTTTTTTGAAAAAGTCAGACCGATGTGAATAAGTTGCCACCGCACTAGATGCGGTGTGAAAACGTTGTTTTCTGTGTTTTGAAAACGCACAAGCTGTCAAAACTCAGTTTACCCAAACAGACCAGACGTGTTTTCAAAATGCCACCGTACCAAATAAACTGCCCCAAATGTGCTCTTAATATGTATTTTATTCAACTTTAAGTTATTTTATAATTTAAATTAATTAAATATTAATTTTATTTATAATAATTTTAATTTTATATTTAAAAATGTAATTAAATTGATTAAATTTATTAATTTTTTTAATATTCATAATTACTTTAAATCTTTCAAAGTTTAAAATTTTTAATTATTATCATTCTTTATTATTTTTATTTAATTACAAACTTATCAAAAATTTAATTCTATTTATGTTTAGTTAGGATTTAAGGTAGAATCACATGATATGATTGATTAAATTTTTGAGGTTATTTTCTTTATTGATTTTAATTTGAATTTAAAATTTCTTTATTTTGATATATATGTTTAATCTAAACTTTAACTCGAATTTCATTTCAATCAATTAGTTTATTTTATTCTATTTTAAGTTTAAATTTAACAATGGTTTAAGACGAATTCCAAACATATTTGAGTTCATCTCGAACAAAAGTGAAAATTAAAAGCAAATATTAGGTCTGATTGAAAGTGTAAGGGTCCGTTTGGGGCAGTTTTTGCGTTTCAGGATAAGCTGCTTATCCTGAAACATGGTCCACGGGCCGGCCGCGTGGGTCGACTTGCGGCCTGCGTTTAGTGTAAAAACCCAAACGCAATTTCGGATAAGCTGGCGAAACGCGTGAACTAAACG
The DNA here is from genome assembly GCA_003013225.1 of Phalaenopsis aphrodite. NCBI lineage: Eukaryota > Viridiplantae > Streptophyta > Magnoliopsida > Asparagales > Orchidaceae > Phalaenopsis > Phalaenopsis aphrodite. Next base: position 2,009,647 of record NEWO01000059.1, on the reverse strand, counting down.
TTACGACGGTTTTTTGAAAACACCGCCCACACTTATAAGCTGCCCCAAACAGACCCAAAGTCGAATAACACTTGAAATATAGAGTCAAAGTCTATAAGTTTGAAAAGATGGTTAGGCCATTTTCAAACCTGTATGAACTCAACTTAAGCATCAATAATTTGTTCTCAATCAACTTAACTAAAGTTTAAGGATTCAACTTCTGCTTATGCATTCATAGCACTAGACTTTACCACTCAAGCTGCGTTATATACTTATCATCAATACATCGCAGGGTTCATCATGACAAGAGCCTTTACTCATGAGACTATATTCTTCATTAGGTATTATAATCTAGAACAAAATGTTGATAATGTTTTGGCATGAATGTTAGACCTTAAAGAAGCTATAACATCTCGTTTTAAGTTGGGCGAGTGTTCTTCTGGGGTTCCGTACTTTGGACCTTTATGTTCATAATGACGTCGTGCTTTCTTTTTTACACTCGAGAAAAACCATATTTGCCCGATGGATACAATTTGCTCGTGGCAAGACTCCGTATGAGTTCGATGTACTCTCATCTTCAACGAATACTTAGAGGAGAGGAAAGCAATATAAAATTTAAATATCCAAACTATATCCATTATCCAAACAATTAAATAGAGTATTTATTTTTAACCATCCAATTTAATTCTAATATGTTGTTGTTGGCATCCATTGATGTGATAAGATTAAAAAAGATTTTTTATTCTAGCATCATTTGAATACATAAATTAAAAAATGGCACACTTCTTTGTCTAAATTCAATGAATGTGCTTCCAATGCAGTCATCCATTACGATAGCATGCGCTGAGTCATATATTGAATTTGTATAAAATTGTGGTTGTTTATAGAATATTTCTAAGTCGGTTCACTATGTCAAATTAAATTATAAATATGCACATGAGGAAGTGAAATTGAACTCTTACGACTCGATGGATTAATTTTATTTCGTTGTGGCGTATTAGAAGTGTTTAGTTTAACATAAATTTTTCTGTGGGACTCCTGACATAGCCCTACGTGCGGCCAAAATTATTTCTGAGTTATTTTCAGATTATTTCTAGATTATTTTCAATAATATCGAAATAAGTCAGAAATAACCAAAAAATAAAGACCGCAAGTTATTTCTGGGTTATTTCAAGATTATTGAAAATAACCAAAAAATAACATGAAAATAACTTAGGAATAACATACGCTGCACGTAGAGCTACGTCAGGAGTCCGGACAGAAACCCTCGTTTTTGTTTAAAGGGAAAATTACATACATAGCACCTAATTCTTATGAAATTTCATATCTCGCACCTATAATTGCATTAAGTTTTTGACTCGTTTGCTTAACAAATAAAGCGGCAACATTACTCATTTAAAATAATAGAGCCAAACCAACGTCCTCATGATTCATGAATCTCTCGCCATGCAATTCAATCATTAAATAGGCCCCAAACAATGCCAAAGTGAAAAAAAAAGGGAGAAATTAACATACATAGCACATAATTCTTATGTATTTACATATCTAACATCCAAAACATAATAGGTAAATTTACATTCATAGTCACAATTATTTACATATATGACCCCCAAATTTTATTATTTACACTTATAACATCTTGGTGGCATAAACATATATATGAAAAGGTGTATTTCATTGTTAAAATGATAATGATGGTGGTATTTTTGATGTGATGTCAAAGATTTGAGTGGCAGTTTGTAAATATAAATGCTCAGGGGTTAGAAATGCAAATACATAAGAATTGTGTGAAATGGATGTAAATGCCCCTAGGGAAATTTACATGCATACCTCACAATTCTTATGCATTTACATATCTAACACGGAAAGTTTGCATCGAATGCTGCGACACGACACATTAAACCAATGATTTTACATTATAGAAACATTAAGCTTCTCTCTCAATGTCCTTAATGTTGTTATGGATCATCATGGTAATTAATCCATGTATGAAATGGTGGTATTAACCATGCATTAAACTTATACTCCAACAAAATGTATGAAACATAGCTATGGACAACAACGCTGGCATCGGAAGGCTCCATCGAAGAGAAAGAAGAGGATGGAGATAGCCTCTGACCACCGCTTGTGGGCCATCGACGACCCCTAATGGTCATCACCGTCTGTCGTTATTGACTATCGGTCTCCGATGACCTCTACTTTCAACTATTATAGTCCAAATACAGTCGTTAAGTCTAACTTATGTATTTTTTTGATGTATAAAGACAAGTGTATGTTTTGATGTAAGTTTGTAATCTCCCTCTTTCTCTTGCGAGAGAATCAGAGGCCTCTATACTTACAAATACTAGGATGTTTTGCATTTATAACCCGCTATCTTGTTGTAATTTTGCATAAATTCTCATGAGAATGATGTCTAGATTAATATCTATATTACTCGATCGGACATCAATAATACTTGAGATGGCATTATTTCTTAGGAGCATTTATATACAAACCACATAATTCTTATTTATTTACATATCCAACATCTAAACTTTCATATTTAAATGCACAGTACTCAAATCTTAACATCACATAAAAAATATTACCATCATCTTTTTTTTTTAAGGTAAAATACATCCTTTATGCATAAATTTAAGGCAACAAAGTGTTACAAGTGTAAATATCATATTTTTAGTAATATATATCTATATATTGTTAGCGCAGGAGACCGCGTTGCGAATCTGCGCTTCCCGCTCCCGATCGCGAACTCCTGCTCCTCTGTCGCGAATCATCGTGACATCTCCCGCAACCCTGTGGTCACGCGAACCGCTCCCGCTTTCCTCTATTGTGAAGCGAAGCATCCCTTCGCTCCTTCCTGTTTGTGATAAAAGGTATCGCACGGCTCTCCTTCTGTTTAAGAAGTCACATTTTGAGTTCTTCTTTGGGCTTTCTCGGGATAAATGAAGAAGAAGATTGTTCTCTCTTGGCTTCTTCTTAGTGACTTGTGGCAGAAGAGAAATTTGATTTATTTCTCTTGTAAGTTTATCTTATTCGGTGTATCTCCGTGTAGAGTTTCTTCGGTGTATCTCGGTGTAGAGAGAATAACAGAGAGAGAAAAAGAAATGACAACGAAGTTAGAGATTCCACTTGTAAGTCGAGGTGATCGACTGGTGTAAATTCCTCAAGTAGTAAAATCCTTTGTGACTCCGTTGACATATGCAATTTGCCAAACCACGTAAAACTGTGTGTTTCACAGTGTTACTGTTTTTTGTGTGAATTTTTTTGTTCTATTTTTCGCTTTGTCGATCGTTCTACTATTATATATATATATATATATATATATATATATATATATATATATATATATATATATATATATATATATATATATATATATATATATATATATTAAATAGACTGATGTATATCTATAGGTCTCGCCGTAACAACTTGTATCAAAGACAGGTTTGGATCTTAGTAAGAATGATGACTGCAAATGAAGTGAAGGTTTTAGGTATCAAGAAATTTGATGGCATAGATTTTGGTTAGTGGAAGATGCAAATAGAGGATTATTGTTATTGGAAGAAACTTCATCTTCCGTTATTGAGAAAAAGACTTGAAATGATGGATGAGTCTGAATGGATTTTGTTGGATCGACAAGTTCTGAGGGTTATTCGATTGACCCTATCGAGGTCTGTTGCAAACAACGTTGTTAAGGAGAGGACGACTGCAGATCTCATGGGAGCCTTATCAGGTATGTATGAAAAACCATCGACGAATAACAAGGTGTACTTAATGAAGAAGTTATTCAATTTGAAGATAACAAAAGATATTTCTAATGCTCAACACCTGAATAGTTTCAATACTAACACGAATCAATTGTCGTCTATGAAATTGATTTTGATGATGAGATATGTGCGCTAATATTATTGACATCTTTACCAAATAGTTGGGAAGCCATGAGGATGACAATTAGCAGCTCTGCAGGTAAATCTAAACTGAAATGTGATGATATTCGAGATTTTATTTTAGCTAAGGATGTGCGCACGAAAGATTCTGACGAGATCTCAAGTTCGAGTTCGGCACTGAATGTTGATTTTAGAGGGAGATGACATGATAGGAACTCAAATAAATGAATATCAAAATCAAAGTATGCCCAATAGGCAACCTGCTGGAATTGTGGCAAGGCTAGCCACATAAGGAGAAACTGTAGGAATCAGAAAATTCTGGAGAATGATAGCGCAAATGTGCTATCTGAAGAAGTACATGATACACTATTGCTGACAGTTCATAGTTCTATTAATGATGGAAGTTAAGAGGATAGTGGGTAAGAGGGGCACCCATTCCTATTGTTCCACAGACAGATGGTTAAAAACCACAGAGTTATGAATAAATCTTGCAAGATGAAAGTTCAAGCAAGTGTGAGCTGACAAAAATTCCATAAGAGAAGAAGACATTACACAACAAATGGGTGTACCAGGTAAAGACTGAGCATGATGGTAGTAAGAGGTACAATGTTAGACTTTTTGAAAAAGACTTTCAGTAGAGGCTGGATATTGCTCATACAATGAGAGTTGTAAGCAGAGACAATAGTAATTTATAAAATAACTTGGAGGTGCAAGGCTATTTGGACCGTGCTGATATGTTAATTAAGGGTGTTACTCTTGATAAACTGAAGTTGTGAACAACTTCAGTTGATTTTCTAGAGTGAAGACAGGGCTTTAAGTTGCAGAGGTGGAGGAGTCAAGGTTGATTTATGTTTGCAGGGAAGGGCAATGCCACTAGTGGAGGATGTCAGTTTGAGTAAGGAGATGTTGTAGCATGTGTATCGGTCTCCAAGTGGGAGATTGTTTGCACTGGAGACCGCATCGCTAATTAGCGCTTCCAGCTCCTGGTCGCAAACTCCCACTCCTCTGTCGACGGCAATTTGCAGAACCACGTAAAACTGTGTGTTCCGCTGTGTTACTATTTTTGGTGTGAATTTTCTCGTTCTATTTTTACTTCGTCGATCGTTCTCCTATTTGATTTATATATATACCACATCAACTGGTGTATATATAGATCCCGCAACACACACACACACACACATATAGACACACGCATAAGAATTGTGTGGTTTGTATCCAAATATATCTATTTTTTTAATTAAAAGATAAACGTAAATTTCCTATATATATAAAAAAATAGCAACATGAACATAGACTGAAATTTTGGAAATGCTTAAGCGATGAATTCTTTACTACATTTATCATACCATTATAGCCTTAATGGCAATAAGCTAGCTCATTGTCACGGACAAATAGTCCCACATTGGCTAGGTATAGGGCCGAAAAGCAGTATTTAAGTCCTGGGCTGCCTACCACCCACAAGAGCTCTTTTGGGAGGTGACAAGTGGTATCAAAGCAGATTACTACCTGCCAGGTGTGTAGACTCTCCATGGTCCAGTGAGACCCTCAGTGAAGCCGATCCGTGACGAGGGCGTCACGTGATTGGGTGGAGGAGAATGTCACAGACAAATAATCCCACATTGGCTAGGTGTAGGGCCGAAAAGCAGTATTTAAGTCCTGGGCAGCCCACCACCCATAAGGGCTCTTTTGGGAGGTGACAAGTGGTATCAAAGCAGATTACTGCCTGCCAGGTGTGTGGACTCTCCATGGTCCAGTGGGACCCTCGGTGGAGTCGATCCGTGACGAGGGCGTCACGTGATTGGGTGGAGGAGAATGTCACGGACAAATAGTCCCAAATTGGCTAGGTGTAGGGCCAAAAAGCAGTATTTAAGTCCTGGGCTGCCCACCACCCATAAGGGCTCTTTTGGGAGGTGACATCATGCTCTAAAGGAAAAGTTTACTATATTCCTTACGTACTTTAAAACTCAAGCATACCCTCTAACAATCGAGAAAATATTACATATTTTGTTTGCATGCACAGACAACATGGACTGGAGTGGCCACATTATCATATCTCTGAGAAGAGTAAAGAGGTATTTAGAATTCCTAAGGGGTAGAGTTCCACTGTTAGTTCTCTAGGATAGTTAACAGGAAGGTCATTTGGCTAGATCTTAGGCTCCTAAGAGAGAAGACTAGATCTCAACAAAAGTGAGGCCAACAACTAAATATTTTAATATAATCTATATCATGTTGTTATGTATAAATTTTAGTGAGTTTATCTTATTTTGAACTATTTTGCAATCTAAGTTTAGTTTGGTTTTGTAGATCCATTTTTCACCCAATACCTTTTGGGGTGGAGATGGTGGTATAAGGGTTTAGATATTCATTCTTAAGAACTTAAAACTAAACAAACTAGTATTTTATCCATCTTTTATCATTGACAATAACATTATAGCATATTTGATTAAATTGTGTTGGTTTGATGACATGTAAGTTAAAGAGTGTGCTTAGATATAAGATGTCTCTTTAAGAGATGGTTTTGCTTTGGATGAAATGTGGGAAAAATAAAATTTAGGATGTGGATACAAGGGTTGCATGAATGACTGGGTGAGCGTGAATTGACTAGCTAGACTAGAAGGTGCGGAGATTAAAGGAAAATATTGTTGAGGAGATTTTGTGGATATTGAGGGGGAAATGTAGGAGCAAAGGACTATAGAGAATGATTTTCTTTATCATGATAGGTAATAGTAATTCATAAAATATATTACATCTAGAGAGAATTATTTTGCAATTGAGAATGTAATAGTAGTTGTATCCCTTTGACAAAGGTGCATAACCTAGTAAAAACATATACAATAAACTTTGGCTCAAGTTTATTTGTTGAGTATGGTTTTAGACTATAATAACAAATTTAACCAACCTTTTTATATGATTATATTTCAAAAATGTATTAGAGCAATTTTTATGGGAAAATGCTATATATGTTTACTGATGAGAGTTTATTGGTTAAATAGAATCGAAAATAGTCTCAAATTTATGCATGTAGATGTGCATGATTTTAATAACGTGACAACATTTATCCTTTAAACCACTTTTATTTTTAATTTTTTTATAGTATAAGAATAATTTATTGATATAAAACTACTATTTAAGATAATTTTGATGCATTCTTTTTAGCCATCATAGCCTACAATTTTGATATCATGATTAGTTATGATTCAATAAGAGTTTATAGGTGAAGAAAACATAATCTCATGTTTGATTTGGATTTTCATCAGAAATTTTTAAAAATAACAAGAAAATTAATGATGAAAGAAAAATTATCATTTGTGTAAATTGTTATGGAAGATATGTGTACATAAGAGTATAAACTTAAAAAAAATGTTTGGTGTAATCTGCATATGTGAAAAGGGAAGTTTATGATTGTTGGATTGGTGGCATATACTACTAAAAAATATTTTTTAAGAGATAGTTACATCTATAATCATTTTTAGATGGTAGAAATTATAGATGTTGCTGGATTTCTTAGTCATTTGTGATTAGTGCTTAATGCAATTTTATAAATTGAAGATAAAATGGACAATGACATTACATAGATTATAAACTAGGTCAAAGCCTTTATGACATAGACTTTAAATAAAAAATAATAATTAATCTTCACATCATTTTTATTGTTATTAGAAGTGTCAAAGATATAGAGCATGAGTTATCACTAGTGTGTTTATGGACAGAGACAATAATGTGATATATGTTGCAAGCATGCTGTTGCTAAGTAAGAACTTACAAGATTGTGTTGGTAAAATCTTATAGTTCGTGTAAATAAAGGAAAAAAGAATGAAATTACCATAAGTCTCATATTTCCTGTCAATTTATATTTTAGATTGTGAAATCACGTTGTGTTGGTTATTAGGTGGGAGGACACCCAAGAGTAGAGAAACAAATTGATAGTTAAAAAATATAGTACGACAAAGAGAGAAAAAGAAGAATACATGATTAATTGATGATTATAATTAGCTTAGTGTCAACATTTGAGGGTGTAACTTCCAAATTTGCCACAAATTTGATATTTTATGGGCTAAGTACCCAATTTGCCATATATGGAGGTGATGAAGGAGGACCGACCTGATTTGCATGTGCTAACAATGAAAGAGAAGCATGATTGTGTCCTTAAACTTTGATTGTAAACAAATGCTAGACGAAACTTATATTAGTGAGTATCATGAAGGTCGTAATAAGCCACATTAGCAATATTTCTTTTATTGTTGAATATAAGAGATTAGATATCATACAGGCTATGTGATGAAGATTAGTGTGAATGATAATCTTAAAAGGCTTGGTAGTTAAGTGAGGAACCATTTGGATTGTATAAAATAATGTTTTAAAAATTTAAAGATGTACCATTACTGACTGTGGTATCCACCATGACCATGATTGCGGAAGATCACAAAGGAGCAGTGAAAGTAGAATAATAGATTCCAAGAAATCAAATGATCAGATTTAATATCCATCAAAAGCAGGAGAGCGCCAACCATCCTGAAAAAAAGAAAGAAATATTCTCGAGCCGATAATGAATAAACCCAGGAACCTAAAATAACAAGGGATCACCAACCATCATGAAAAAGCAATGCAAGCAGAGTATTATATTCTTAAAAAATAATAAAATCTAACTACATAATTAAGAATGCATATAAATAAAAAAATTTGAAACACCTTGAGCTTAAGAAAAATCCAAATCCACATAAAACAATGGAAATCCATCCAGGAAATAGTAATATATCAGAACAAATCGAAGGAAAGAGAGTCCAATAGTGCACAAAGAAGAAAAAACAAGAGGAATCCTTCAACAAACTACCAAACTATGATACAAAAACCAACCATAACCATTAAAGCACATTAAGCAAGGAAAATATTAAGAGAGAAAATGCGAAAAGATATAGTTTCTAGAATGGCCGAGTCTCAATACTTAGGTAGGATATCATTTTAGCTTAGAAACCATCAAAAAGGCTACTAGTACTCAAAATTGAGCCAAAGCCAACTAAGAGAAACCAGTAAGTATACCATCTGAGCTAAACATAAGGAATTCCTAAAAATAATGAAAATTATGTGTTAAAAGCTAAAAGAATAAGCCAATAAAAAATATCAACAATTCTAACCAAAGAACATAAAGCTATCCACATAAGGAAGACAATTAAAACTTATAAAAATCCCTAACATGTCTAGGAATATAATTTTTAAACTTTCATATCATGCATTTTCTTTAATAATCCAATGAATACATTAAATAAGCCCATCAATGGGATTGGAATTACTAACTATTTTGCAATTCCTATAATACCAAATGTAGTAGGCAATAATTTGATTAGCCAATAAATAAATTTTTTTTTATAAATTTAGTAACTGATATTCTTAAATAAAAGTTTTTAAGAGCGATGAAGCAATAAAAGTTTTTATTTAATTGTTAAGCAAGTAAATAAAAAAATAAAAAGAAAAATAAATGATTATAAGATTCCAAACAATTCAAACATTGAGATAATTAAAACAAACATTGATACCATTATTAATAACAACATCACAAGTTTTAAAATCACTATAAATAATCATTCAAATATTAGTGACTAAATTAATAGAATGACCTTAAAACCACACAAACTTACTCCTATCATAATAAGGAAATGACTTATATAAAAAAATAATACATAGGTTGATGACAATAACAATTCAAACTATTCCAAAGACAACACATAAAATTATTAGTAATAGGAGTGCCACAAATAAAATGAACACAATGAAGTTAAGCCAACAACAAATTGATAACCATGTAAGAGTAAATTCTTTTACTTTAAAGACTACTTTTTCAAAGCCATTTTGGGATGTGGGACTAAAGAGTGATATCACATGTTACCCTTATATTGAGCATTGGCACACATACCACCCAATTTCTTTGTATTTAAATACCTAACCCATATACTAATTAACCCTTTAGATGACATGTATGCAAATATTGAGAGGCAGATACCTAACCCATATACTAATTAACCCTTTAGATGACATGTATGCAAATATAGAGAGGCAGATACCTAACCCATATACTAATTAACCCTTTAGATGGCATGTATGCAAATATTGAGAGGCATATAGAAAAATTTTCCTTTATATTAAACTCATTCAAATTTGAGCTCTTAATTAAATATTATGTAAATAAATTGATGATAACTGATATCTATGTAATTAATTTATAATAAAATAGAAAAAAAAATATTAATTAAATTTATATTTATGTAATTAATATTAAAACTAATCATTAAATAACTCTAATATATTAAATAACTAATATTAGAATATTAATTTATTTGAGTTATTTGAATATATATCTATTTAAATATCTCATTAAATATATAAAAAAATGAATTTTAATATTAAATTTTTTTTAAGCGTTAAACAAAAATTAAGTGCTATATTATTATTATTATTGAAGATGCATAAAAAAAAGAAAATAATAATGTAATCTTTTATTGATAAAAAAAAGAAAATATATATATAATTTTTTTCAGTTATTGAAAAAAATTAATAAAAAACGCGTCAGGAGTCTGCACATACGTCCGGAAAATAAACACAATACAGTGGAGGTAGATTTTTTTCTTCTCTGTTCCGTCTGGTGCATCACGTCGGTTGTTTGGAAGTAATCTTGCATCCGGACTATGGATTCAATATTTTTTTTCAAGTGGACCAAAGTAAGAACGGTAGACTTTTACCGACTCCAATCGAGTCTGCACATACGTCCGGAAAATAAACACAATACAGTGGAGGTAGATTTTTTTCTTCTCTGTTCCGNTATATTGTTAGCGCAGGAGACCGCGTTGCGAATCGGCGCTTCCCGCTCCCGATCGCGAACTCCCGCTCCTCTGTCGCGAATCGTCGTGACATCTCCCGCAACCCTGTGGTTACGCGAACCGCTCCCTCTTTCCTCTATTGTGAAGCGAAGCATCCCTTCGCTCCCTCCTGTTTGTGATAAAAGGTATCGCACGGCTCTCCTTCTGTTTAAGAAGTCACGTTTTGAGTTCTTCTTTGGGCTTTCTCGGGATGAAGGAAGAAGAAGAAAGAAGAAGAAAAAGATTGTTCTCCCTTAGCTTCTTCTTGGTGACTTGTGACAAAAGAGAAATTTAGTTTATTTCTCTTGTAAGTTTATCTTATTCAGTGTATCTCCGTGTAGAGTTTCTTCAGTGTATCTCGGTGTAGAGAGAATAACAGAGAGAGAAAAAGAAATGACAATGAAGTTAGAGATTCCTCTTGTAAGTCGAGGTGATCGACTGGTGTAAGATCCTCAAGTAGTAAAATCCTCTGTGACTCCGTTGACATATGCAATTTGTCAAACCACGTAAAACTGTGTGTTCCACTGTGTTACTGTTTTTGGTGTGAATTTTCTTGTTCTATTTTTCGCTTCGTCGATCGTTCTCCTATTTGATATATATATATATATATATATATTAAATCAACTGTTGTATATCTATAGGTCTCGCCGTAACAACTTGTATCAGAGACAGATTTTGGATCTGACGAAGAATGATGACTGCAAATGAAGTGAAGGTTTTAGGTATCAAGAAATTTGATGACATAGATTTTGGTTATTGGAAGATGCAAATAGAGGATTATTATTATGAGAAGAAACTTCATCTTCCGTTATTGAGAAAAAGACTTGAAAGGATGGATGAGTCTGAATGGAATTTGTTGGATCGACAAGTTCTGGGGGTTATTCGATTGACCCTATCGAGGTCCGTTGCACACAACGTCGTCAAGGAGAGGACGACTACAAATCTCATGGGAGCCTTATCAGGTATGTATGAAAAGTCATCGATGAATAACAAGGTGTACTTAATGAAGAAGTTATTCAATTTGAAGATGACAAAAGATATTTCTAATGCTCAACACCTGAATAGTTTCAATACTAACATGAATCAATTATCGTCTGTGAAATTGATTTTGATGATGAGATATGTGCGCTAATATTATTGACATCTTTACCAAATAATTGGGAAGCCATGAGAATGACAGTTAGCAGCTCTGCAGGTAAATCTAAACAGAAATGTGATGATATTCGAGATTTTATTTTAGCTAAGGATGTGCGCAGGAAAGATTCTGACGAGATCTTAAGTTCGAGTTCGGCACTGAATGTTGATTTTAGAGGGAGATGACATGATGTGAACTCAAATAAATGAATATCAAAATCAAAGTATGCCCAGTAGGCAACCTGCTGGAATTGTGACAAGGTTGGCCACATAAGGAGAAACTGCAGGAATCCGAAAAATTTAGAGAATGATAGCGCAAATGTGCTATCTGAAGAAGTATAAGATACACTATTGTTGACAGTTCATAGTTCTACTAATGATGGAAGTGAAGAGGATAGTGGGTCAGAGGGACACCCATTCCTATTGTTCCACAGACAAATGGTAAAAAACCACAGAGTTATGAATAAATCTTGCAAGATGAAAGTTCAAGCAAGTGGGAGCTGACAGAAGACATTACACAACAAGTGGGTGTACTAGGTAAAAACTGAGCATGATGGTAGTAAGAGATATAATGTTATACTTGTTGAAAAAGACTTTCAGTGGAGACTGGATATTGCTCATACAGTGAGAGTTGTAAGCAGATACAATAGTAATTTAGGAAATTGCTTGGAGGTACAAGGCTATTTGGACCCTGCTGATATGTTAATTGAGGGTGTTACTCTTTATAAATTGAAGTTGTGAACAACTTCAGTTGGTTTTCTAGAGTGGAGACAAAGCTTTAAGTTGCAGAGGTGGAGGGGTCAAAGTTGATTTATGTTTGCAGGGAAGGGCGATGCCACTAGTGGAGGATGTCAGTTTGAGTAAGGAGATGTTGTAGAATGTGTATCGGTCTCCAAGTGAGAGATTGTTTGCACTGGAGACCGCATCGCGAATCAGTGCTTCCCGCTCCTGGTCGCGAACTCCCACTCCTCTGTCGACGACAATTTGCAGAACCACGTAAAACTGTGTGTTCCGCTGTGTTACTATTTGGTGTGAATTTTCTCGTTCTATTTTTAGTTTCGTCAATCATTCTCCTATTTCATTTATATATATACCACATCAACTGGTGTATATATAGATCCCACAACACATATATAGATCCCACAACACACACACACACGCACACACGCAAACACACACACACACACACACACACGATACCAAAATTGGTTCAATTCGAGTCAAATCAAGCCCGAATCAAGCAAATAAACCGCTTTCATAAGCTTTTCAAGCATAATTGGAAGGTCCAACTAATTCTGAATATTGCATGTTTATATTCAAATCAAACGACAAGATAAATCAACTCGATTCTGACATCATTAAAGCACTAAAAGGTCCATCAAACACCGTATGATCAAAGGGATCTCTTTGGTTCGTCCACTCAAGTGTGGAATGAATTCTTTCCTTATTTGTAATATGAACTTTATAAATAGAGACTTACCACCCTCATGAGAGAGGACTTAGACTCAGGGGCACAAGCAAGTCCAGAGCCTGCAGAAAGAGGGAGATGCAACCCAACCTCCTACATCACAGATCTATAGCTTCTGGTCGATGTTGTCTCTGGTTGTCGCTAACTCTGGTCGTCGTTGCTTTTGGCATCTGTCATTGCCAACTATGGTCTTTGCCGCCTTTGGTCTTTGTCGCCGTAAGCCAACTCTGGTCGCCACTGCCGCAGCTTTCAACCACTGACACCGCATCCAACCAACTTGGGTCACCACCTCTGCCTACCGCCACCTTCGGCTGACTCCAGCTGCCGCTACCTTCGGCCGACTCCGGTTACCACCGCCTCCAGCCAACTCTGACTGTCATCCGCCAACCTTTGTAGATCAATATAAGCCGCTGCTTGCTCCTTATAATGAGGCAACAAGTTTCTCTGCACATGGACACTGTATCCTGATAAGATATGTAACTTTTTCCCGTCTGTGGGATAAATAATTGTTTTGTAACCACCAACTCATACTGTAATATTTCAACTGGGTAAAGTCCAGCTTTTCCCCTTTCTGGCTTTTCTACTTAAAAACTCCAGGTGTTGCTACTTGTTGCTTACTTCTAGCTGAGTGTATGTTGGATTTTGTTGCAAGACAATTTATTACCCTACCTTCATAAACTTTTTAGAACGCATCAACAATTGAAGTAAAATGTTTTATAGATTTATAATTTTATAATCTAGTTTTTTTTTATTTTAATTGCGAAAGTGCATGGTTATAAATTTTAATTTATAAAATTTATCATTTTAACAGCTTTAAGTCTTACATTTTTTTTGTTTTAAAATTTTTATATAAAAACTTTGGTGTGGCATGTGATTTTCTTATTTTATTTAAGTGTGTACAAATTTTTTGTGTAAATATACGATATAAAACTTGTGCTCTATTATAACAAATATACCAGAATAAAAAACTTTAGAACCGTGATGAGAATTAATCTTAACGTTTTATAAATACTTCTTTAATGGATGATAGGCATAATTTTTGTTGTTTTGGATCATCCCACTCCTTAAACCCCAACCTAATTATAATAGAAAATTTTCGCACACCATTATCTTCAGAAATGGTTAGCCACACCCTTTTAGCCATGGAAAAGTTGATTTTAGAGAGAACTAGAAAGAAGAATAATAATTTAAAGAATTACAGAAGGTTCCACCACATTCCAAAAATATGTTAAAAGAGGCAAGCTTCAAAAGAACTCTAGAACATTCTGTAATGATCTAGATTCATGTGTATATAAAGAATAATGCATAATTATCTAGTAAATAATCTATTCTAATGTAATATAGAAAGTTCTCTGGGATCTGAGAGAGAACTATATAGAGAGGTCTCTCCCTCTGATTTGAATCAACCAAGCTTTTCGAGCAACCAAGTGTGTAGACATTCATTCCTTAGCGAAATATTCAACCAAGGTTACAGAGGTCTCTCTCTGTAACCTCTCCATACTTCTTCTCTAGAGAATTTTTCTATTTCCAAGTCCAAGAGTGCAAGATTTAGGCTGACTTAGTGCTTAGGAAGAGCGCTAAGGGCACCCGTGTGACTTGAGAAAAGTTTGTCCATCATGGTATTAGAGCGAATGTTAAAGGCATGATAAAGAGTGTCAAAGAGTAAATCATGGATTCAGAGACCACAAATGTGGAATCATCTCAACAAGGACAAAGTCGTGAGGAGCAACACAATCCCGCTACATCTAAATCACATGAAAGGTCTAAGGAGATCATCCATTGCACTGATTCGTGCTTTGCTCCGGTGGAGGAGGCTATGAATGGCATGGAGGCTCACATGAAGGATATAGGCCAAAAGGTGGATGGCCTTGAGGGGGGGAAGACATCACCATTCATTCCACGATTAGAGTTATCATGCTCCAACTAGAGGAATCCTTAAGAGACCAAATGAAATAAGATGCGAGAGGACCTAATGAGGGAGCTTCAAGATGTACATCGATCTCAAGAAGAAGAGATGAACAACCTATGCTCCAAGTTGGGAAAGATGTGTACAGATATATCACTATGCAAAAGAGCATTGGTATCATCAACAAAACACCATACATTTGAAGCAAAGTGTATCAAAGTGCTAAAGCATAACAATTTTGTAGAAGTTTGCAATGCTAAAGAACTAAAAAACTTCTTATGGGCAATTGTACAATACTTTGAAGCCATGAGCATTGCTGATGAAGACACAAATATCCAATTTACTGCTCTTTATCTCTCCGACACCACTATGCTATGGTGAAGAAGAAGGCGAGGAGGCATAGGGTAAAGTATGTGAACCATATCTATCTTTGATGACTTCAAGAGAAAACTCAAAAGGTAATTTTATCCTGAGAATACAGAGGATGAAGCTAGGGCCCAATTGCAAAGGCTTAAGCAAGCAAGATCAATTAATGAGTACATTAATGACTTCACTAGTTTGGTCCTTAAAATTCCTGACATGTCAGATAATAAGTTCATGGATAGACTTCAACCATGGGTAAAGATGAAGCTTATAAGGCATGGAGTGCAAGACCTTGTTATCGCCATCACCATTGCTGAGAGCCTTATTGACCATGCAAAAGAATCCATAAAGCCGAGGGATGAAAAGAGTGTCTATGTCAAAAATGAGCAAGATAAGGGCCAACACAAGCAAAGGACCAGTTATGAATCGTCCTCATTCAAGGGCAAAGAAAAGGGAAAGTAAAAGGACAACAAAATCAAATCACAAACCAATTGTTTCCTTTGTGATGAGTCTTATTGGGCAAGGATTGCCCTCAAAAGAAAGCCTTGAACTCTCTTTTGCAAGCCATCATGAAGAAGAGGAAATAATAGCAAGTGATATAACTGTTCAACGATGCACTCCTCCCCAAAATCCTAAGCAAATGGGTTACTCTTTGTGGAGATGGTAATAGATGAGAATACTACTAAAACAATTGTGGACACATTAACTTCTCACAACTTCATCTCTATTGCAGAAGGAGAAAAGATAGGACACCAGAAAATTGTAGGAGCATGCTCCATCCAAGTGGTCAATTCAGCAATAACGCCAATTAATAGCATAACCAGATGAGTAAAGACCAATGTTGGAGCTTGGCCAATAATATTGGACTTCTTTGTCATTCCAATATATGATTTTATAGTTGGTGTATGGTTAAACTTCTTAGATCAAGTAAAATCATTCACAATAGCATTCACCAATAGCATCTGCATTATAGAAGACAATCAAGCTTGCCTAGAATGAACAATAAGGACTAGCAAGCAAGAAGTTAAAATGCAATCAACCATCCAACTTAGGAAGGACATCTAGTAAAAGAAGGAAAGCCATTTAGCCATTCTTATTCCAACTCAGGAAGGACATCATATTCCAATACTTACAGAAGCAAGAATAGAAAATAAAGCAGCGGCAGAAAACCAACCAACCAACCTTATTTTCTACGCATGCGTAGTCAAATCCTGAGCTCTGCGTACGGTCGGCGTAGGGAAAAATTTTTCCTCAGAAAGGCCTTCCCCGGTTGCCTCTTTGCAAGACTTCTATGGCATCCCAACAAGTTCGCATTAACTTCATCAGAAACAATCCTATTCTCCTGCTTCCATTTCATATAATCTGTTCTGCTGTACTTCGTGAACTTCCACTTCCTGCTCACGATGATCTTCTGCCTCCCTGGAAAGTTGAAGTTTGCTCGCCTCATTGCCTCCTGCGCTTGCGCACTGTTGCTATCCTTGCACCTCACGGATAGCAGAACCTGGCCGATCGCCACCCTCGCGCACGCACCTTGCGGCATCCCGAACGCACCACACATGCCAGTTTCGAGGTGATCTGCGGCGGCGCACGAGAGCATTTTGTTTATGCGCAGTACGTGGTTGGGATGAACACGGACGCGGAGATGGAAGGCATCCTTTCCGGCGGCTTTTGTCATGTACCTTTTGCAGGCGATGAGGGTGGCTTCTACAGCTTCGCTGGAGACGTATTGTTTCTCCCAGGAGACGAGGTGGACGCAGAAGGGGAACTCATCGACGCCTTTCTTCTTCTTTCCGCCGTCGTAGATGCGGATTTTGGGGTCAGGGACGCCGCGGCAGTAGCGTGATTTGGGGTAGGGTTTGTTCTTGATTTGGCGATAGCAGCGGGCAGGTCTTCGTCCCATCTTGCCTGAGAAAATCAAGTTGATTATGCATGAGATTTTATTTTTTTCTCTAATGGTTTCAAAAATAACAGTTTTGAGATTTGAAATAACACCTTACTAAAATGTTGAACTTATTAGATAAGGCAACAAAATAATAACAAAACAGAGAGATTTAGGGTCCGTTTAGGGCAGTTTATAAGTGCGAGCGGCATTTTCAAAATGTCACCGTACCGTTTGATTCGCACTTTTCACCAGCTTATCTGAAACTGCGTTTGAGTTTTTACACTAAACGCAAGCCGCGGGTCGACCCCTGCGGCAGGCCTGCGGGCCACGTTTCAAGATAAATAGTTTATCCTGAAACGCACAAGCTACCCTAAACGGACCCTTACCGAGAAAACATATGTTTGGATTTTCAACATAAAAGAATGTTTAGACAAGGCTGAAACTCATATTTTTGGAAAAAAAATTGAGTACTTCTGCGTACGTTTTGAAGGTTATACAAAAAGTATAAGAGAGTTATATCTGCGTTATACCCCTCCATATAACCTACCTGTAACCTGTAAATTTGTAAGTTACGGAATATCACACAGAAAATTCAAAGCAAAGCGGATTCGGAATTAGAACTTCCAGCATCCATACCGAAATGGCAAGGAAATCCCAGCAGGCAATCGAAACATCTTTTGGACAAAATCATGTACCAATCCATCTTTCCCTTTTCTTGAAAATAAAATCATATTCAAGATCCACAAATAGTGCAAGGTAAAAAGCACCAAATCCCATGGCAAAGAAAAAGATGAACGAAGTAATAAGCAAATCTCACAAATCCATCAGCCAACGATCGAGGAATCCATTCATAACTCATAACGATTAAATCAAATAATAGCGGAAAGAAGAAGATTCCTCGCATTTAGATTAGGAACAGAGAAGAAATCCTTACAGGATAAACGATTCCACCGATCAACGATCGGAGAAGGAGGAGGAAGACAAGAGGTCTCTGTGCGCCGCGATTCCAATAGCAGAGAGGAAGCTTGCGAAGAAAGGGGAGGCGGCGGACCGAAGCAATCCAATCCGGCTTAGGGACTGTTTCTAGTTAATTACTTATATATAAAAATTAATTTATTTCAATTTTATTTTAAGTTTATGAGGATTTTTTTAATATATATCTTATTTAATTTTAATTTATTTTATAATTTTAATTAATTATATTTTAAATTTATTATATATATAATTTTATTTTTATATTTAAATATGTATTTAAATTGATTAAACTTGTTAAAATTTATCAATTCGAAATTACTTTAAATCTTTCAAAATTTAAATTTCTTTTATTATTATCATTCTTTATTATTTTTTAATTAATTACAAATTTATCAAAAATTTAATTTTATTGATTTCAATTTGAATTTAAAATCTTTTTATTTTGATTTATATGTTTAATCCCAAGTTTAATTAGATTTTCATTTCAATCAATTAAATTTTTTTCGCTTTATTTTTTAGTTTAAATTTAACAATGGTTTAAGACGAACTTCAAACATATTTGAGTTCATCTCGAACAAAAAGCTTGAATTAAAAGCAACTGCTAAGTCTGATTGAAAGGGTCTTACAAGGACGAAAGATACTTGAGGTATAGAGTCCAAGTCTCTAATTTTGAAAGGGTTGGTTAAGACATTTTCAAATATATAAGAACCATCAATAACTTGATCTCAGTCAACTCAATTAAAGTTTGAGAATTCAAAATGTGGTTACACATTCATAACACGAGATTTTACTACTTAAACTGTGTTATATACTCATCACCAATATATCACAGGGTTCATCATGACACGAGTCTTTGCTCATGGGGTTATATTCTTCATTAGGAATTACAATCTGGAATAGAATGAGGATAATGTATTGTCATGAATGTTAAACTCTAAAGAAGTTATAACATCTCATTTAAGTCGGTTCACTTGTCGTCTAAATTCAATGAATGTGCTTCCAATTCAGTCATCCATTACGACATCGTGAGCTGAGTCATATATTGAATTTGTAAAAAATTGTGGTTATTTATAGAATATTTCTAAATCGGTTCACTATATAAAAATAAATTAAAAATAAGCACAGGAGGATTACATGCATAGCACCCAATTCTTATGAATTTACATATATCACACCTAAATTAACAAGATTGTAACTATTATCGATGAATTACTGTTGCATATCTATGATGATCAACTTTGTATCTCGATCTTCCATAATTCAGGAGAAGAGTGAAGCTATTTACTTACAATAACATAAAAAATTATTTCAACTAGACTAACTCCTGTTGGTTTTTCCCCTTTAAAGAGTTTTTCACGTAATAATCGAGGCGTTTAGATTTTCGTGTAACGCTAAGACACTAAATAATAACTCTTTCAACGCAGACCTTCCGATTTGTGTCAATTAAATTTCGATCATGACCTCATGATTTAAATTTTCATCAATTTATTAAATTTGATTAATAAAATCTAGGAAGATTTACATACATACCACATAATTCCAATGAACTTACATATCTAACACCTAAACTTCAGTTTTAACATACATGCCCCCTCATCCATGTAAAATTATTGCGTGCGGCGAGCGCAAGCAGAGCTGCGTGCGCTCTCCGATCGCAGTTGCAGATCATGCTTCGCCTGTATGACAGTGGGGGCGAAGCATGATCTACGACTGCGATCGGCTCTGCGTGCGCTCTCCATACACAATAATCGCTCCTCATCCATGTATGAAAAGGTGTATTTCACGTTTATAAATTTAAAAAAACAAGTGATACATTTTATAGTATTTGAAAGATTTGGGGGGTATAAATGTAAAATATAATGTCTAGTTGTTAGATTTGTAAATACATAAGAACTTGGTAGTATGTTTTAATTTTTTTCTAGAGCCTAACATGCCTATCTTAAATAATCATGAAATTAGAATCTTAGGTCTTTCATTGTTGTGGTTGAGCTGCGAAGAGGGCTGTGAAAAAAGCTCGTTGTTCGCGAACAGTTCATGTTCGATTCGTTTGATAAGCAAACGAGACGAACGTGAATAATTTTTTTTCGTTCGGTTAGTTAAACGAACCAAACACGAACAGTGTTGCGTTCGTTCATGTTCGAATCATTATTTTTCTAAATATAAAATAATTATATATAAAAAATTTATGATAATTTTAAAATTTTAATTTTATAAATTATAATATATAATAAATTAATAATAATAATAATAATATATTAATATACTATATTAGTATTATACTAATATTAGATATTATATATTTATAATAATATAAGTTATATAATTAATATAATATATTGTTTATATATATTAATATTAG
>NEWO01000059.1:1971389-1988156 GCA_003013225.1 Phalaenopsis aphrodite | reverse complement strand
TATATATATATATATATATATATAATGTTTTATTTCACATTTAAAAAAATACTAATAATGATATTTCTAATGTGATGTTAAAGATTTTAGTGACATACATGTGAGTCAAAATAGTGGCATTTTTCGTATGATACGAAAGATTTAGGTGGTATGAATGTAAAATGTAGGCGTTAGATATGTAAATACATATGAATTGGGTGGTATCAATGTAAATGCCCCAAGTTTCCAGAAATTTTCCAGGTCAGTCATGTAGTATAAATCTGATTAGATGGACGAGAAATAGACGAGTCATTTATTTTGGTTCACCAGGTTAACATGCACATGAAAATATAATAGGGAAATTTACATACATAGCGCACAAATATTTACATATCTAACGTCCAAAAAATGTTAATTTACATTTATAAGATATTGGTGGCATAAACATTTATATGATAAGGTGTATTCCACTTAGGGCTGTCAAAACGGCTCGTTGTTCGTGAACAGCTCGTGTTTGGCTCATTAAGAAGCTCATGTTCGGCTCGTTAATTTCCTTCGATAAGTTAACGAGCCAAACACGAACTAAGATGTGTTCGTTCGTTTTCGGCTCGTTGTTCGTGAACAGCTCGTGTTTGGCTCGTTAAGAAGCTCGTGTTCGGCTCGTTAATTTCCTTCGATAAGTTAACGAGCCAAACACGAACTAAGATGTGTTCGTTCGTTTTCGGCTCGAAATACTACTCATCAAGTTTATATATTAAGTAGTATTTTAAAAAAAATCTAATTGACTACAAGGATACAAAGATTTATAATCAATTAAAATATTGATTAAGAAAATAAAATAAAAATTATTAAATTAGATTCAAATGATGTTTTAATATAAATAATAATTTGTAAATCTTGCTTAAACCCTTATTCTCTTATGGCTACATGATTAGATTTGTTAAAATGACTCTTTGTTCGTGAACAGCTCGTGTTCGGCTCGTTAAACAAACGAGCTGAACACGAACACACGTTTTGAGCTCGAAATATAAACGAACCGAACACGAGCTGAGCTTGGCTCGCTCGTGTTCGGCTCGTTTACACCCCTAATTCCACTTTTGAAAAGGTAACAATGGTTGTACTTTTGATGTGATGTCAAATATTTCAGTGACACATATGTAAATGTAAATGTTTAGGTGTTAGACATGCAAATACATAAGAATTGTGCGAAATGTATGTAAATGCTCGTAGAAAAAATTACATACATGCATCACAATTCTTATGCATTTACATATCTAACACGAGAAGTTTGCATCGAATGCTGCGACACGACACATTAAACCGATGATTTTACATTTTAGAAACATTAAGCATCTCTCTCAATGTCCCCAATGTTGCTATGGACATCATGGGAATTGATGCATGTATTAGATG
This sequence comes from Phalaenopsis aphrodite, assembly GCA_003013225.1. NCBI lineage: Eukaryota > Viridiplantae > Streptophyta > Magnoliopsida > Asparagales > Orchidaceae > Phalaenopsis > Phalaenopsis aphrodite. The sequence goes on along the minus strand of NEWO01000059.1, from coordinate 1,986,764 downwards.
GGGGAACTAACCATGCTTTAAACTTATCCTCCAACGAAATGAGTGAAACATAATTAAATACATAACACTCGAAACATTGCTATTTACAAAACTATGAACAACAACATTGGCATCAGATGGCTCGATTGAAGAGAAAGAAGACGATGGAGATAGCCTCTAACAACCGCTTGGTTATCATCGCTGCTACTACTTACCATTAGCTTTCGGCGACCTCTGCTTTCAACAATTGTTATGTCTAACACATATATTTTATTTATGATGTATAAAATCAAGTGTGTGTTTTGGTGTAGGTTTGTAACTTTGCTCTTTCTGTTTAGAGAGAATGACGCACTTACGTACTTACGAATACATAGTAGATTACTTTGACTGGGATAAACCCTGTGATTTTTATTTTCTTTTCTTCAGGTTTTTGCATTTAAAAAAGCTTGGTGTCTGCTCTTGATATTTTTCTCTTATCTATTATGTATTGGATATTCGTGCAACACTAAGACGTTAAATAATCACTCAACCGCTAAAAATTTTCCCGCATGCAACTTCAATCATTGCAATTATAATTGGCTTTTTTGTTGTAAGTTTGTGTAAAACGTCATGAGAATGATGTCTAGATCAATATCTATATTACTTGATCGGACATCAATAATACTTGAGACGTTATTATTCTTTAAGAGCATTTATATACATACCACATAATTCTTTTTTATTTACATATCCAACTTCTAAACTTTCATAACATCAAATCAAAAATACCACCGCTATCATACTTTTAAAATTGAAACACATCTTTTATGCATTAATTTAAGAGAACAAAGCGTTATAAGTGTAAATGCGTTGCTTGCCTTGACTCTCTAGTAGTGCAGTCTAGTGTAATCCCCTAGGGTCACGGTTTCGATCCTGCCTGAGTGCATTTGCCCTGCAATGCGGGATCGAGTAGTTAGACACATGAGGTGATTGGGGACTCGTATCATATCTTTAAGCCAGCCTTTCTATTAAAAAAGTTTATTTTGAGTATTAGATATGTGTATAAATACATAAGAATTGTGTGCTTTACATCTAAATATATATATTTTTTGAAAAATTAAAAAACATAAACTTAAATTTCCTAAAAATACAAAATTAAATAAATTTTAGCAACAAGAATGCAGACTAAAATCTAAGAAATGCATGAGCGATGAATTCCCCATTACATCTAGTATACCATCATTGAGTTAAAGGCAACAAGCTAGCTCATACTCTAAAGAAAAAGTTAACCATATTCCTCCATACTTTAAACTCAATCATACCCTCAAACAATATAGAACATATTACATATTTTGTATGAATGTGCATATAATAATGAATGAACTTATCACATCATCCCAATTTACTTAGATGTAATGTAGGGTCTGTTTGGGGCAGCTTGTGTGTTTCATGATAAGCTGCTTATTCTCAAATGCGGCCCGCGAGCCGGCCGCAGGGGTCGACCCGCGGCCCGCGTTTAGTGTAAAAACTCAAACGCAGTTTCAGATAAGCTGGCGAAAAGCGCGCACCAAACACACACTTATAAACTGCCCCAAACGAACCCGTAATCTTTTCATCTTCTACAGATGAATGTACATACTTATAAAATATATAATAATCTTAGCAATCAAAAATAAAATCTATCTTAACGAAAATTCGAGCAAGGATTTCCACCTATGATTTTCCATTAGATACATTTTATTTTCAATAATACATGAGAAAAATTAAGAACAATATGCATCATGCCATCCTCTTATATATATATATATATATATATATATATATATATATATATATATATATATATATATATATATANTATATATATATATATATATATATATATATATATATATATATATATATATATATATATATATATATATATATATATATATATATATATCATAAGTATTAAAAAAAAATCTTTATAATGAACTCTTTTACAGGAACATTATTCAAACTCTGTGCTCCCCTCATTTCATTACTATAAAAATACCAATCGAGATACCTACATGTCTTGACACCTTCATATTAAGCGTAGCCACACGTGCCGTACTCGCACCGCAGCTTATGCTTGCAAACCCTACCACACGCGCCACAGTTGCGCACATCGTAAGCCACGGCCGCGCACATGCCGTTGCAGCACAGCTCCCCGAAGCCGCATTTGTGGCCGCAGCAGCCGCAGTTGTTGCGGTCTGAGAGGACATCGCGGCAGCGGTTCCTGCAGCAGGTTAGCTGTTCGTTCTGCTTTCTGCGCGGTGTTTCAGCGGGGCAAGTGGAGTTGTCCGCCGAGGAGCAATGGTGGTGCAGCTGTTCGGAATTGTGGGCGAGAAGCCGGCTTCCGGCGCGGGGGCTGAGGTTGATAAAGTGTTTGTTGACGAGGTCGGCGTAGTCTGCTTGCATTGGGGAGATGATGCTGAGGAGGGATAGGATGGTGATGGATAGTGGGAGGAAAGGGAAGGACATGTTTGGGTGTTTGTTGTGAGGTTGGAGTGGTGGGTTTGGGGGCTTGGGAGGGGAGGTGAAGGGTACTTTAAAGAGTGGAGGTGGGTTCGTTAAAATAATGTTAAAGGGAGACTTTGGTTAAGTTCTTTGCAAGGTTTTCATGTGTGATGTTGCACATGTTGCTTTTAATGTTATTTCATACAACTTAAGTTTTGTTTTGTTGTTCCATGGCTTTAAATGGGGTATGGGGTTTTTATTGTTGTATTTTTTTTTTGTTGCGGGATGAAATAAGTAAATGTGAAGGCCCGAACTCTCACTCATCAGTATATTGTTGCTTTAGTTTATTGGTCTTACAGTTTTATCTTGTTAGTGTTACTTCTCAGGTGGTCACCCATTGTAGAATTGCTTCAGTAAGAGCACATTTAACTTTGAAGTTTCTATTAAAATTACTACAAGACGTTGTTGCTTTAGGGTCTGTTTAGGACAGCTTGTGTGTTTCAAGATAAGCTGCTTATTCTGAAACGCGGCCCGCGGGCAAACCCGTGAACTTCGTTTAGTGTAAAAACCCAAACGCAGTTTCGGATAAGTTGGTGAAACGTGCGAACCAAACAGTACGACGGCGTTTTGAAAACATCGCCCGCACTTATAAGCTGCCCCAAACGGACCCTTAGTCTATTGGTCTTACAGTTTTATCCTGTTAGTGTTACTTCTCAGGTGGTCACCCATTGTAGAATCGCTCAAGTAAGAACACATTTAACTTTAAAGTTTCTATTGAAATTACTACAATACGTTGTTGCTTTAGTGTATTGGTCTTACAGTTTTATACTGTTAGTATTACTTCTCAGGTGGTCACCCATTGTAGAATTGCTCTAGTAAGAGCACATTTAACTTTGAAGTTTCTATTAAAATTACTACAAGACGTTGTTGTTTTAGGGTCCGTTTGGGGCAGCTTGTGCGTTTCAGGATAAGCTGCTTATCCTGAAATGCACGGCCGACAGCAGGGGTTGACCAGCGGTCTGCGTTTAGTGTAAAAACCCAAACGAAATTTCGGATAAGCTGGTGAAACGAGCAAACCAAGTAGTACGGCGACATTTTGAAAACGCCGCTCGCACTTATAAGCTGCCCCAAACGGACCCTTAGTCTATTGGTCTTACACTTTTATCCTGTTAGTGTTACTTCTCAGGTGGTCACCCATTGTAGAATTGCTCAAGTAAGAACACATTTAACTTTAAAGTTTCTATTGAAATTACTACAATACAATGTTGCTTTAGTCTATTGGTCTTACAGTTTTATCCTGTTAGTGTTACTTCTCAGGTGGTCACCCATTGTAGAATTGCTCAAGAAGAACACATTTAACTTTAAAGTTTCTATTGAAATTACTACAATACAATGTTGCTTTAGTCTATTGGTCTTACAGTTTTATCCTGTTAGTGTTACTTCTCAGGTGGTCACCCATTGTAGAATTGCTCAAATAAGAGCACATTTAACTTTGAAGTTTCTATTGAAATTACTACATGGCGTTTTGATGTTTAATATCTTCCTCCATCAATAGTTTTTAAGTTTATTTTTTAATCCATAACTTGAGTCAGAAACACTTTTATACCATTAATATAAAGCTTACTTCCAGAGGAACAAACGGATCAGGGCCACTAAGTGGTGTGAGGACCGCCAGATTGCTTGAGATCAGGTGAAAAAGCACACCGTAGAGATCTTCTTCTCCGCCGGGAATCGCTTTACTTGGGGGCGTCGGGAATACGATTAGAGATATTAATTCTTATAATTTAGTTACAGTACTCGTCTTTTTAAGCTCCTCCATTAATGGCGAGTTTCAACGTTGAGAGATCCAAAGCTTGCTGAATCGGTGGCAGGGAGTGCTGAAATAGTTCCTCCTCGAGATCTAAGAGCTGTGTGCTATCGTGCTTTCTTCTCTGCCATTGCTAGCGCTGCTCTCATCAAGCTTCATTAATATATAATTTTACTTGCGCCGCAATCTAAAGCTACTAACTTTATATGTGCATGGGAGTATAAATGAACAGAGGTTCTTAACTACACTGTAATCACATCAACTGTAACATTGTTTGCTGAATAAATTGATGGAAGGGATACAGAGCATGGGCATGAAACCAGATGTAATTATAAATTAGTTAATAGGTGCAGATCAGAAGGAAGAAAGAAAAGAGAAATAGAACCTAAATTGAGGGACTTTAGAATTTCAGTATATTGCATCTTAGGCTGCATGTCTTCCAGCCTCTAAAAATGGCTTTTTTTTTTAAATTTGTAATAGATCTAAAGGTAAAACTTTTTTTCTAGTTTCTCAAAGTTTCAGTTTTGAATTCATCATTAAATTCTCTGTTTTTTTTTTTTCTTGATTTAAACTTTAGAATCGAGTTTGAAATTTAGGGTATGATTTTCTGACAAAAGGATAGGAAGAGGAAGAAATATGTTTTATTTCCAAGTTAGGAGAAATTTTGTGTTATAGGTTGAGTTCTTTTAATGGTGAACTTAAATAAATTACTAATTTGAGTTTTTGTTAAAATATTGAAGAAATGAAGAAGATTGAATCATTTATGAGCTTGATTTCTAACCTAATTAATAAAGTCAGTTAATTTAATTAAGAGTTTCATTTTAATTTTATATTTAGAGTTAAATTGACTTTGTTATGTAATGGAACACTGAGTTTTGTATGTGATATGCATGCATAATGTAGAATTTGGTCATCAATCAAATAAAGTCAATTTAGTAAAATCAAGTCAATAATTTATAGTTAGGATGATTTTTTTTTCTTTATATAATATATGGATATCTGAAATTGATGTTTATGGATGTATAATGGATTGCTAATTGAGTGAAAAAGGATTAGCTAATGAGTTTAAAAGTTAAGTTGCATACTTTTTATACATGGCTTATTAATTTTCTATTGATCTTCTAAAGGAAAATTTAGATGTTCATATTCTAAACACAAAATCAAGTTTAGTTAACATTCGTAAAATTAACTTTGATTTGTAACCCTGTTATTAGATATTGACTTTGAATGAGAAGTATGATTTACCTATCACCTCTTACTAAGATGATTCTACAAGATCTGCACAAGTTGAGTGAGGATCAAATAGGATAATACAAGGAAATGATATTTGTTGTTGCATGTCTTCACTTTTCAAAAGCTAGAGAAAAGATTCTATAAACTACTAAGGTCAATTTAATAACTCTTGCAGAATGGTAATACTAATTACACAAACCTATCTATCATAATTAGAATGTTCAACAATAAAAAAAGGTTCAACTTGTTGTTGTAGGCTTCAAAAATTCAAATTATCCCAGCCTCCCTCGAAATGAGAGTAAGGGAGTTTTACCTGAGGTTTCCAAGTTAAATTTTAAGAAGGCAAATGAGATGCAATTAAGACACCATCCATAGATTTTTCCCTCATTTTGTGTGGACTTTATGATATGGGGTTTGAGGTTTTCCGTAGGCATAAGCCTCTATGGTTAATTACCCCTCCTGACAGCGAGAGTGCACTTTCAATTAAGGCTAAGAATTTGGTATTAAGCGTTCAGACTTAACGAATAGTAAAAAAAATTAAGATTTAAATTTATAAAATCAGCACGGTAAGCTTAGAGCTAATGATGGGTGAAGTGATGACGCATCTGATTAAAATCCCATGGTTTCATCTTCCCGAGTTCTCGTAATCTCTGGTCTACTTAGTCAAAGGAGGTAGTCGACCTAAGATAATAGAATGATCCTTACCAATAATTATGAGTTGCTTCATCCAATGGAACCTTATAGACGTGAGGTGGACGCTTTTCTACAGGGACTAATTTAAGTCAACCATAGCTTACAAAGCGATTTTTTGCTCTACAAAATATACCATGTGATTCTAAACTTAATAGCATAATACTTTGGAAATATACAAGATATAATTGTAATCATAACAAAATGGTACTATTTGGTAGCAAATCAATCGATTAGAGAGCTATAGCCATAACTGGTTCTTTATGGTGCTTTTTGGTAAAAAAAAAACCATGAAGACATAAGACATAGGCCACATCCTTAGTGGCACAGAGTTATTTTGAGTTTGAATTTAATTATTTCTTGACATGACATTAACTCTATGTGAGAATAGGTTACTCTTGAATTTATCCATCTCGACAAACAATTGTTAAGGGTGGATAAATTTTTGCTCTCGCTTTTAAATGATAAATTTATTTAAGCATTTTAACAGATTTTATGAATTAAAATTTTAATTTTTATAAGCAAACCCCCTCTAGTTGACATTCACATTCAGCACAACCCTCTTTTTAGAATTGGTCGACATGCTTATTTTATAATCTTGATCAGATTTGATCACTAAAAGATTTAAAAAGAATTAGTTATGTCAACTATTGTTCCCTTTTAAGAGGAGGATAAAACTAACTCAGTGTGGGTGTTTTTATTCTTTTTCTATTTTTTTTCCCGAGAATCGTCAGCTTGTTTATCATCATATAATTCTATTTCTGAGAAAATCTTTCTTCTAGATTATATGAATGATCTAAAGAAAAGACGAATCAGAAAAACAAGGATTAACTATGAATGTAGATAAATAAAAGAAAGAACGTGGAGAACTTTCTTAAAGTAAACTTCACATGATAGCCCAACGATGTACGTCCAAACAAGATCAGATCGAAAATACCTTGGAACATATCCGCTGAAAAGAGCCTACGAAAGAAACCTATAACCAAATATTTAAGTTTGTGTGCTTGTTCTGGGGTGAAGAGCAACTTTCAAAGGTACTCATCTCTTTGGTTAATTACCTCTTGGGAGATTCCCAAGAATACTATCGATTAAAGGAGTCCTGCTTACACTTGAATAACAACTAGTTATAGAGTGTCCCAAGGGTTGTTTTTTTCCCGGGACCTTTTCGTTCTTTTTTATTTTTTGTTAGTTTTGTTATTTTTTTTTTTTGCTTTGCTCTTTTTTTTGGATGGGATTTCCCTTTAAGGAATTTTATTTTTTTTTTTTCTTTCCGGTTGCACCGGTCATTGAAGTTGGGCAATTTTGGGGGGGCTTTGAGGCAATTGGGCTTTTTGCGGCTTGTTGCTTGGTTTTGGGCCCCAGTACGCCTATGCACCAGATCCCAGGGTGCCTAGGTGTCAGTCGCTCACTTGGACAACCTAAGAGGTTGGTGCCAGTCGCTCACTTGGACAACCCAAGAGGTTGGTGCCTAGGCGCTGCGATACTGGCTCCTAGGCATTGGACCCTTGGGTGCCTTGGCGTCAGAGCCTGGCACCATCCCTTGGGTGCTTAGGTGTCGACAACTGTTTTGAGCAGTTGTTGCAGTACAAGTGGCAGGTCATGGGTAATTCATGTGTTGAAGGCGGGAGTCATGGATGTTAGGTAGGAGAGCCTATAAACTGCCAGTTATTGTTGCCTTGAAAGGATTTATGCTTGAGGGATGCTGATTGATGTCCTTAGGGATGGATGTGGAGGGATTGATGAGATTTGATCATTTTGTGGGATAGTTTGTTGTAGAATATTTTTTTTTTCTTCTAGTGCAGAGGATAGGGAGAGCCATCAGGAGCAGTAACCCGAGTTCAGGAGGAGTCTTGGTTAAACATCTTCTCGCCATTATGAAAGAGAGGAAGATAAGTGTTGTTTGTCTTTATTATTGTATTTCATTTGTAAATATTTTGATAGTGGATTTCTCTTGTTTCAATGAATCTGTGTGGTGTCTTTCTCATGCTTCTTGAGTAAATTTCCTTACCTTACCTTGTGATGATTAAGTGGGATGTATAGGACTGGAGAGTGCTTTTCAATTACTTTTAATTATTGAATGTGGTGGTTAACCTTCAGATCTTCATTTAATTTTTATTCTATTCAAGTGAAATGTTAAAATGTGTTATGAACTATAATGACTAGGGAGAGTTATGAACCATAATGACTAGGGAGAGCTATGATAGAATCAACTAGGTTAGTCCCATTGAACTATGGGGTATAGGTTGTTATGCCTTGTAGGGAGATGCAAATGTTAAGAAAATATGTTTTGATGGTTTAATTATGAGATTTAAGGAATTAAAGTCATTCTAATCAATCTTCTTTATGCACTCAGAAGAGAGTAAATAAGAGTGTTGCTCCTATTTGTCACTAGCCTATCTTATAATTTGCACTTTAGATTTCCAATACTCCACTTACATCATTACAATGGAAGGTATTTTTAGAACATGATATTCAACAAATCAAACCACATTAAGTAGGGATTTTTTAGAATTTACACTTTACAATTTTTTTTTATTATTTAGGATTATTTCGTAGGACACTAACATGAACTAAGTTCCAGGCAATGAACAAAATCAGTATGTTAGAACTTTTTCTATTTTGGAATTACCTTGCTCCCTGTAGGATCGATATTCCATACTTTAAAATATGATATTACTGATATGACACGTGCACTTGTTTGAGCCCCCAGCCTTTCAAAGTTTTCTCTAAGCCACAGGGTACAGAGTAAGTCTCTCATTTCCCAAATGGGTAGCGGCTTATTGGCAGCCAATGCTTATAAAATAAATACGTTAACTCATAGAGTCCACACTATGCTTCCAAAGCCTAACCAACTCATAAGGGTAGAAGGTGAATCACTGTATCCCAAATGGGGGGCATCCTATCAGCAATCAAGGCCTACAAGACGATATCGACGAAGTGTCAAAGGAAATAACTTGGTTGAAAGTGGGTAACAAAGGATGGATAGTGTAATCTTAATCGGGTGGAGATAGCCAAGTCAGGATACCATGAATCCATCAATCTAAGCTATTAAGACCCAAATTATACCTAGTCGTGAAGGTAGTCGACCTAACACAATCGGAGATTCCCTTGTCAGCAATTCCTAAATTGCGTCGTCCAAGGGAATCTCGGTAGCCCTAAGGTTAAGAAAAGGAAACTCTAAATCCTATGACCTATAAAGGTAAAACTCACAAATGTGGGACTTGCACCCACCAAATAAATGGCGAAGATTCCACTAGAAGGAAGAGAAAAGGGAGGTCCGGCTACAAAACTGAAAACACTCTCAATAAAAGACTTACTCCCTATCTGGGTCGAGGAAGCCTCTAACACCCTAAACGTGCTAGAATACCACCTAAGTATGATACTTATGCTGACTTAGTCGGGTTGGAGAAGCACGGGGACTCTTCAATGAGACATGAAATATGATGCAATTATCTATTTCTAAGCATGGAGACCCTATTAATATGACTTAGGATATGACCATGCAATGCAACACATTTAAAATCCAACCTAAGGCCATGCAGGAAAGTAAAATGCTTATGTTAAAAAATTATGAATATTTTAATCCTAAATATTAATTAGTCTTAAATTTTTATTTAAGATTTTTGTAGAAAATTTATAAATTTTTAAGTTCTAGAGAGCCTAACTGATTTGCATTAATTCCTAGAAAATCCATAAGAAAAAAGAGCATAAATGGCAAGCACATGCAATGAAACAGGAAAGTAAAGCAAGCCAAATCTGGCTCATATGGCTCACAGTTTATGCAGCTCCTAACTTCAGCCTCTGCAACCTACAAACATCATCATAACTTACCACAGCGACCTATGTGACCAACTCAACCTACATGGTTTACATCTCGTGTAGCTCATGTCTCCGGCTTCTGTAGCTTACAAACATCATCACAACTCACCATTATGACCTTCGTCACTATATACAACATATGTGACCAACTACGACCTACGTGGTCTTCATCTCATTCGACTTCAAACTCTAACTTATGCGGCTTACACGTCATCGCAATTTACCATTATGTTCTACATGATCAACTATGACCTACATGGCTCATGGCTCTTGCAACTCCATACCACGAACTCTATGTACATTTTACATTCCCAAATAACCCATTTATGGCCTATATAGCTAACTACTGCCACAACATTTAATTACGACCTATGCGGTAAGCTGGAGCTACAATCAGTATCTATAACATTGGTTTATTGCCTTCATAGCCATTGGCTACAACTTTAGTTTCCCGTTATAATTCTTAGTATTGAGCTATCATTATCTATCAACTTTGTAAATTTATCTTCCCTAATTCTATAGAAGAGTGAACTTATGCACACATAAGTACATAGTGAATTATTTAACTGGGTCAAACTCCGTGATTTTTCTTTTCCTAGAATTTTCCACATGAAAATCTAGCTATCTCCACTTGCTTACTTCTTTTTTATATGTGTGTGTGATGGATTTTTATTAAGCCCTAAGAAGTTAAATTATTAGGAAATTTACATAATTAGCACCCAATTCTTATGCATTTACTTATCTCACACCCAAACTTTGATTTTTACAAATTAAGCACATTTTCCTATGTTTGAAAAGATGTACTAAAATGTGGATTACACTTTTTCCTATAATTAGGGTGCTTAACTTGTAAAAATCAAAGTTTGGGTGTGAGATAAGTAAATGCATAAGAATTGGGTGCTTTGCATGTAAACTCCCCAAAATTATTACTCTGTCGCCATAAAACTTTCCACACGCTACAACGTTTAATCACAAAATTTGTGATTTACAGTTACTAGACATTTTTTTATTTTTAGGGATGTAACGAAGAGTAATAATTAGATACTGAAAAGTTCTAATAGACCTCTCATTAGAGAAAAAAATATTACGTCTTTACGTCTGCACGTCCGGACGGTCAACTATCGGAGGCCACGTCGCCCGCCGATGACATATAGGACGACGTGGCCGCTGGTGGTTAGCCGTCCAGACGTGCGGTATCATGACAGAATATTTTCTCCTCTTTAGAGGCCTAGCAAGAGGTTTTCCTTATAAATTTTTAAATTTAAGGTATATACATGCTTTGCATTTTGATTCTGAGCTTTTTTTAATTTTTTATAGATACTTAATCATTGTTATAAAACATTTGTGATAATTATGCCCGGTAACATAGTGATTAATACTGTTTCTTATATAATATTTTTTAAATGAAATTGTTAATATAAAAAATATATTTAATAGTGCTTTCTCCTTAAAAAAAAAATACAATTCAAATGAATCAACTGAGGTACAAACTCACTGTGGGGACCAAAAAGGACATAACATAGGTCAAACTCAACTATAAAATGAACCAGAACGAAGAGCACTATATGAGGCTACATTACGTCTGGATGATGTACGTGCAGAGAATAACCCGGATATGCTAAAAAAAACTTAGACAAAACAGTACCCTTGATCTCTAGGTCTAAACACCAAAAAATATTAAGTGCGACTGGCTGCAAATCCGGACAAAGGTCTAAATGTTGTCACGACGCCGTGTACCACATGACAACCCATCCAAAGTAAACACATTCCAACATAACACCTCAAACATAGCAACGATGGCAGAAACACCTCAAACAACTCATCCAATTACTTCCCTCAACTTCTCCAAAATCCCAGTCATCTTAGAACTATTGTCTTCCCCTACCTGCACACAAATAATAATTTAAACCTCTCATCCTTCCAAAATATTAGCATATATATATATATATATATATATAACCACAAGATCTGTGCATACCAAAGAGTGAAGGATATAAAAAGCATGGCTACCAATGGCCGAGACTGTTAAATGAGCGCTCAGCATACCACATTCTTCATCTTGAATCACCTCAACCACCTTATGAAAAACAGACCAGTCCCTCGCATCAGTTATGATTGTCGCACTTAGTCTGCCATTTGCTATCCTAAACTGCAAATGCGGCGCCATCGTGCTGCTCTCTGATCTCGCTGCAACAGCCTCTCGACGTTTGTGCTCTAGCTTCAGCTGCTCTAGCTTCTTCTGCATGTCCTTTATGTAGCTCACAGACTCATCAAGCAACTGAGGCAATGGAAGTTGCACCCCTACCTACGTACAAAGCATTAACCAATTTAGTTCCAAGGGGCAAGGGTGAAATCATTCTCTTTTTTGAGAAAAAAAATATAACATCTCCTGATGTAAAACTATATCAGGACTCCAACCACAATGCGTCGCGTGTATTGCCCGACTCTGTCATGCATTAAACTATTTAGCTTTTTGTATTCAGTGAGACTCGTGATGTATTGTAATTAAAATCCTGATGCAGAACTGTATAAAAACTCTTGTTGTAATATTTTTTTTTTCCTTTTTTGAAAAGAGATAAACTGCTTCCTCTAGACGTAACGTGAGAGCGATTAGGGGAACGAAATATAAAATGATATTTCAGAAGAGACAAAACTAATATTTCTAACCGAAATAATTGCAATTGGAAGTTATTTGTACCTTTGAGCCGGGCAGGAGAGAGCTCAGGCTTGCGTAGAGTAACTTCATCTCCTTCCTTCGATTTCTTTCCACTGTCTTCCGGTCAGGCCTTGCCGTGCCGGAGTTGCTGTTCATGTTAAGTTGAAGCAAACAACTAGTTTTCTCTGCTTCCCTGTTTTCTTATCATAGAAAGAAATATGTGGTGAGAATGTGTGTAGAACAGAGATTATATGCTGGCCTGTGGAGTATGTTGGAAGATTGGCCGTCATGAAGTTGGCGTCAAAAAGTGTGCATAAGCATGAGAAAATATTGACCGTTAGATCTCCATGTTTATGAGGCTGAAAAGAGAACTTGCGGTAGTGATGGGCATTGTCAGTTGACTTGTCCTTCACTTGGAAACGGTTAGTGTATTTAAGTCAAACCGCCATTGATGAGTTGACCTGAAGTAAATGCACGTGTAGCTCGACGAAGGTTGTCTTTTCTGCATTGGCTTGATGTCTATGTAGAAAAGTTTAAAGTAGTGTGAATCATCAAGTGGATGGCCGGTAGCATTGAAGTTCAGGCTTGATTTTGTTTGATTTTGTTTGGTGAAATACCAGGAGGAGGAGAAGATGAATGTCCTTCAAAATTCTTTTACAAGGAGGATAAATTTTTGTTGTTTTAGATTCGAATCGGGTTCGACGAACATGATTTCTAAAAAAAAAAGTTTGTGAATGTTGTCTTTATTTTAGACAAAGACTAAATCATTTTCAATAATTACATTTTCATTTTGTTACTAAAATTTAGTAGGCTAAATTATAAGGGAAATTGCATAAACTAATGGTAATAAAAGCAATACATGAAATTGAAAGGATTGGAAGGAGTTTGCCATTGTTTTCATCACATGAATATCATAATACAATTGTGAATGGCCAATTTAAGGTATATAAGGGTCTGTTTGAGATAACTGTAGCTTTTTGAAGAAACAACTGTGAATATGTTACCTGGAAAAGTTGTTGTGAAGCTGCTGCTAGAGAAACGGTTGCAATCTATTTGGATAGTTCGGCTGTGAACAGTTATGTTGTAACTTTTTTTAAATATAGTTTATAAATGTAATCTAAAGATATGGTTGTTGTGCAAAAATGATATTGGTGTGTGAACGTTGGAAGGCAACCCCCAATATCTTCATGTGGATATTTCATTTTGCAACCTTATGGTTAATTTTACTGTTATTTAGTATGAATGTCAGACTGTTGATAAAGAATTGCTTTGGTATGATTTACATAAGATTAATAGTGCTATTTTGTCCTTACAAAATATAGTAATTAGTGCAGAATTTCAAAAATAGTTCAAACAAAACATCAAAAATAAAATTCCAAATATTACAAAAGTCAGTAGTCCAAAATATTATATTATAAGTCAGACATCACTTGATACTAATGAATTATAGTAAATTTATAATTAAAATAAGAATAAATAAAATTATTATAATAGTAGTCTTAATGTCCAAATGATCATGCCTCTTGGAGATTTTTTTTTAAGCCACTCTCCAGACATTGTCACTATCTAAAGTGAACTCCTCACAATCCTTAGCTCATCTAAAGAAGTTCAGCTACTACGTGCCCCTGTTTCCTAAACTCCTATAAAATATTCTCCCAAAGCTGACTTCTCGTCGAGACGTGTACACAAAGCATTACAAACCATAGTGGTAGTACACAATTCTTGAGCTAATGAAATTTCTTGACCACATATTTTCTAATAATGCATATTTTAAGCATGAATTGATATTAAAATGAGAAATTAGAAGAAAAAACAGACACAAAATTTGTCATCATAACAATGCAGTGGACCCATAACCATTTGAAGCAATACACATCGACTCATTGTATGATATATATATATATATATATATATATATATATATATATATATATATATATATATATATATCAAGTGATGAGCAATACTTCCCTTAGTGGACTTTTGGACTATCCATGCAAATAATGTTGATTTTACAATTCATTTAGGAGATCACCGACCAAAGGAAAATATGTTGAGATTTCATACATCTTTTATATTATTTTTAATGATATTGCACTATAAAGAAATGTATTTTTGATGTTTTGTTGCATGAATGATGAATTAGGGTCAATGGAGCAAAAAGATGCAAAGAGGAGCGAATTTGGAGCAAAAATGACCAAAATGTGGAAAATTGCACTAGGGCGCCGACGGCGCCCTCGAGGCCGCCGACGGCGAGATTTTCTTGAGACTACAGAACAAATTTTCTAGAAGGCCACCGACGGCGCCATTGAGGCCGCCGACGGTGGGATCGACGGTTTGGTGACATGTACAATAGATAAGGTCGGATTTTGGAGGGGTGCGTAAGCAACTATTGGGAAAACTCATCCGCATCTTTAAAGAGAATATTTTTGGCCAAAATAAAGAGGAGAAGTGAAGAGAAGAAGACTTTTGGAGACCTGGAGGTTAGATAGGTTCCATTTGAGCTTGCTAGAGCGTGTAATTGTGAGGAATTCTTCGAGAAATTGTAATAGTGGAGGGAAAGTGAGAGATTTCTTCCTCCTTGCAACCTCGAAGAGGAATTATGTGTGCTATAAAGAAAGGAAGAGATTCAGAAAAACTTCGAGGAGTGTTCTTGGGGAGAAATTTAGAGATAAGTTATTTATTTGTTTTAGTTTGTATGACTTTGATTTCATTTATGAATTCCAAG
>NEWO01000059.1:1915876-1971383 GCA_003013225.1 Phalaenopsis aphrodite | reverse complement strand
TATGTTGAGTTTTACAACTAAAGTGAAGATTACATCCAAGATTCAGGGAGGTCAAAGCCTTTGGAAGTTGGGTGCAAATAAATAGGGAAATATTACTATCGAGCGTAAAATTGGAGATTTTAGAGTGACAGACTAAAATCACCAATTCGGTCCTATCGTTTGAGTGCTTATGTGTAGATGTTAGCCCTCAAGTGAGGGGAATGTGGGAGCTCCGAAGTGAGAGCTAGTATCCTCCCAGCCTAGCCGCAGAATCAATAACCAAGCATAGGATTAGTTAATGTTCTTTATGCCTGGACCAAAGGTTAAAGAATAAGTATGCTCCTATTTGGCACAATATAATTGAATTAATTCATTTTATCAATTCACTATAATTTCTTGGCAAGGAGAATGATGTTTTATTATATATTGAATATCACAATTAAACGTTATTCTCTATCATTTGTTACCATCCAAAATTATCTACTTATTTCAATTGTCTGTTAGTGACAGATAAGCAACTTGAGCGTTGTTGTAGTTGAAGTATTACATTTTATTAAATCTTAGTCCGTAGTATTCTATTTCTCCCTGTGGGATCGATATCTAGGACTCTATCAGAGCCCTATATTACTTGAGCAATACGTATACTTGCGTTGACAAATCGACTTTAACATTATCGAATATTATATTTATACATCTTTATTAAATCAAATATATAAATATAAAGTCGCAGTCAAGTTTTTGGCATCATTGCTGGAATTTAAATCTTCTAGTAGCGTCATCAAATTCTTGTAATTGTTGATTTACAAAAAGGACGGTCAATCACAAAATATAATTTTGTACATTCAAAAAATGTGAATTCTATCTGAATGAACTTGAAGGAACTCATCAATCCATCTGTCACATACTAAGGAGGATGTCATACACAAAGTTTTACACAAATATGTTTGTTAGTATTCATTAATGAGATATATTGTAGTTGCCAAAATGATTTTTCATTGAACTGTCTTTATGTTTTCCTCTTTATCCATTATATCACTTCTTGCATTGTCAATAGATTTGTTTTACCATAAAATTGTCATAAATTTGAATGGGATATTAAATATAACAACTAGTAATGCTAGAAGGGTGCCTATAACTTAATTAAAGTATTGTGATGCTCAAGAAAATGACAAGATATAAATTATTGCACAAATTGAATTAACTACATAAATTGGGTTAATAAAACTGACTGCAAGTTTGCTTAAATTCGAGCTTTTGATGTGATTTTTAATCGAAGTTTAAATTTTTCTTGCTAAAAAAATTATCCTGACATTCGTGTCAT
The DNA here is from genome assembly GCA_003013225.1 of Phalaenopsis aphrodite. Lineage (NCBI taxonomy): Eukaryota > Viridiplantae > Streptophyta > Magnoliopsida > Asparagales > Orchidaceae > Phalaenopsis > Phalaenopsis aphrodite. The sequence continues at coordinate 1,970,083 of NEWO01000059.1, read as the reverse complement.
ACCTCGAGATTCATCACGGATGATAAAAATTTGCCTAATAAAATTAAAATAAATAATAAAGAAAATTTAGGATCATATGAATTCAATCCGTCCAAAACATGAACATTCGAACTACTGACTGACAATGAAGGTATCGTCACCGAAGCTTCTATGGCTAAACCTTTTTAGAAATAATGGCAGCATTTTGGTTGAATGTAACAAAAAATCAATAGTCATGATGACAACATTGATTTGATACTTTCCATCATGTTTCTTATTCTTATTCTTATTTTATTTATATTTTTACATTATATATGATGCTTCGTGCTTTGAATATAATTTTTTTTTTTATTTAATATCAAATAAAGTGATTTATATGATGATGGTGGTGGCCATTGATAGAGGCCTGAAGAGGTAATCGGTCGGGTGGCAGCTGGCAAGACTACGATACTTAAGAGATCAATTACGGTGGAACTGCATAGTTGAATAATTTTTTAATATTGATAATTTAAAAAATAGTTTTAATCATTTGGCATTTGAAAAAAAAAATGGAAATCTAAAAAATTGATTTTCGGAATCTCGATTTTAGGTGATGTTTCAGACAAAATCAACTTTCAAGAGGTCTATTTTATTTGAAGTACCTTTTTTTTTTTCCTTAAACCATGTGATTTTTGGCATATTCATCCAACATTGATTCTACACATAACATATATGAATCCATGGTTTTATTACAAATTATGTCCATTTGGACTTACTTATAAATAATAATTTCTTATAACTTGTTCAACATCACATTAGAATAATGATTACTTCATATCATGTTACATGCAACAAATTATGATTATTTCTTCCAAAATGTGCCAACTACAACTCTACACAAACATATATGAATTCAAGATTTTATTAGAGTATACAACCAATGCTTTATTCATGGTGATTTACACAACGAATGATTTCTTATAACTTATTAAACTTTTCATAAGAAATGATTACTATAAATTAAGTTGCATCAACTACAAATGTGTTACATATGACGTCAAGATATAACACAAAATCTTGTACAATGTGCAGGAAACAGATATTATGAGTCTGTTTAGGGTAGCTGCAACTTCTTAATAAGTTGTTGTACAGAAGCTTTTGCAGATAAGTTGGTTGATTATTTGTTTATTATTGTTTGAAAATAACTGCAGCACATCTATATCTGAACAAATGGGCATTCCACCCTTGTGTAGTAATATTATTTGCAAAAAAAACTGTCATAGCAATATATTTGATACTTTAGAACTAACTCCATAACAACGCAAAAAATAAGATATACACCTCATTTAAAAGTGAATGTCATCATTCATAAGAAATAATTTAAATGTATGGATTTGGTATGTTTTAATAGATTAGCTGATGAATATTATCTTATTTGCTAAATTGAGTGAACACATGAAGAGAGCCGAGATTATATATATATTGTGTTACAAGTTTATTTAAAACTAAAAACAAACTCAAACTCATCAAACTAATTATGATTCACATTTTACTATCCAAAACATAAAATGATAGACAAGAAACAATATACATTTCTGATTACAGTAAACTTTGAGACTGCCATTGCTCGCTCTATGGTTCTATAAGTAGAACTAAATGTTGTCTGCTTCACTGTACAGAAGTTCTGACCTGCAGCTTCATATAGGTTTTCTTGCAAAAATTATAAATAAAACAGAAAAACAAGTACTGGTCTAAATGAATTTATATTCCTATATATCATTCTTTTGTTTTTTTTTTCTTTTCTATCATACAGTATTATGTCAGCATCTTAATCGACGGCTTGAGAAGCATCGACATTCAGGCGGTGAAGCGAGAAGAAAATTTTCAGTAACTGAATGCAACGAATCATGATGAAAGGAAATGAGAATTACACCATCTCCAGAACTTTGATGTTCCCGTTCGAAGTTGTTGCAACCAGATCAGAAGATTGGCCCCTCCAACAGACACAGGAGACGAATTGGTTGACATCATCAGCTTCGAAGCCGGATATGAGATCGATGCCGCCGAATTTGTATGAAAAAACGGGCATGGGGAAAGCTTTCTGGTATATAAAAACCTGGTTCATGAGGTAAAGCAGGATGAGCTAGGAGTTAAACAGCCAAAGAGAGAGAGAGAGAGGTAGAGGTATGGATAGAGAGAGAGAGTATTTGTCTCCCATTCATTTTCTTTCTTTTCATTAGTACTTGTACACAACAAGCAACACTGTGCAGCAGCCCCTGAATTTTTTTTTTCCTAAAGCAAAATACAAATTAAATCAAAATTGACACATGAATGAGCATTGATTAAGTGCCTCTCCATCTTTGAAAAGAGAGGATGAGGAGTTTGATTTCTCAATAAACATGATGAACAATAAAATATGATTACTACTAGAAACATAGAATGAAGCTGCTAAAGCAACTTAAACAGTCAATATGAATGGGGAAGTCCACCTACAAAGTAGGGGAGTTAGATAAATAGTAACAAGGATACTAATCAAAGAGAATGGATATTGTTTCATTTAAAGATTAGTGATAGTAAGTATGATGTTATAACTTGATATTGAATCCATTAACCAAATAAATAAATAAATAAATAAAAGAAAAAATACATATTTTACGTAGAAAACTCAAGATGAAAAAAAAAATGAGCAGATGAGAATTCACTATATCAAATAAGAGATTACAATTGGAGTGTCATTTACACAAAATAGAATAGGGATAAATATAGTTTTAGCGAGACTCATTTAAAGGAAATAATTAAAAGCAAGTCAATAAAGCAATAGTATATGGGATACAATTTAAAGGCTACTATAAACCCTCAATACGTGTGTTCAAAATTTCCTTCTAAAGCTTTGATCTGAGCAATCATAATTTCCTACCCATAAAAGTCATGTAACATTTAATAATCTCTGTGACGCCTAGTTTCATATACCCTAGTCAAAGAGGGGGAGATGAAGCGAGACGGTCGAGAATTCAATGAGGAGAGTACGCTTTATTAATCCACTCGAGATGGAGGAGGGCTCGAGAGAATTTGCAGCAGAAGCCGACCCTAATGAATGACTTGGAGAGTCGAATGGCGCGTGTCGGAGGAGACGAGCATAAGTTGTGGTCGACAACAACTGACGACGAAGTCATCGAGTAGAGGAGGCGAGACACTCAACGAGGGCAACAAAGCTTGAGGAAGTATCTTCGAGCTAATCAGTGGGAAGGAGAAGTAATTAGCAAAACTAAGCATCACGCGCAGAGGAGAAGACGGGTTCGCGTGCGTGAGTTGGGGTTGTGAGATTATTTAATCAAATTATTTAATAAAGATTATATATATATATATACCCAAATATCGATTCACCATGCGGTTTTTGGCCCCATGATAAGAGCCTGCATCATGTGCCTAAAATTTCAGAGCCCCCACGCCACGATGACATCTAACCCTTGACTTGAAGGGACTTACAGTGACCCTGCCACCAACAAGCTAAAGCTTGCGACATATGTATATATATTATTTGAATGTTAAACTTAAGTTTATTTGATTCAGGCTAAAAAAGTTTCACTTCTAGATCGAAGAAAGGGTGTCGGCAATAAAGAAAGATTAGGAGGGATTTTGGATATTTATTATACATTAAAATGGTTTATATTATGTTGTTAAATCATATTATTTATGCTAGAAAATAATAAAAATTTAATACATACAAAATGTAAAGCTAATAGTTAATTAAAATAATAAATTGATCAATTTTTGTAATTTGGCTACACATGCTTATTTTAGGCATCAATTTTAGAAGAGTCACGTTAAGACAAATCAAATAACATATTAATCGATATCGAGGTGAGTACTCATATTTTTATGTTATAGTAAGGCTTTGTTTATTCTCAACCAAATGCACTTATTTTTATTGTTATATTTTAACACTGTATAACCATGATTTGTGATTTTATTGAATTTTGTTCATGATATAAGAGTGAACATGTATACTCAGTATTTCTTAAATTATTATAAATATTGATTCGTGTACAAGTATATTTGACAATTGCACAAATGATAATTAAATAATTTTTAGTAAATAGCGATTTTCAGAGTATACTTATATGTGCATGTTTGACTATGATAAAGTCACCACTTTATGGTTTTAGCGGGGAACTTTAAGGTACTCATGCACATAAATGGAAAAAAATATTGATATTGAAGTACCTTAATTGATATAATTTTAATACGATGCCCTTGTGACGGTTGTATTGATATATAATGATATAAATATATTATAATATAGTAAAACTCATTGAATATTATGAAATATCATAATTTATCATTTTTTAAAATATCAAATGTTTATATTGATTTTTTAAAAGCTTAACTGACATGCATATTATTTTTTTTCTCTTGTCTTATTGTAGTTTAGAAGTGTGAGTATTTACTGACTTTAGTTAGCTTATTGTTGTTTTGAACTAGCAGGTATAATTAATTGATTAAAGACGAGCCATTAAAGAGAAAATATTTATAGAAAATTCAAACATGTAATGATGTAAATTTAATTGTAATGCTTTAATTTAATTTCATTAGTGACTCTTCCATTTGTTAATAGTCGGTTATAGAAAATAATTATAGAAAATTTAATTCCTATCACCTAACCTTTTGTACCTGCCATAGCCAGGTTGTGACAATCTCCACCTTGACAAGAACTTCCAAACTATTTAGAATATAAATTTCTACCTCTTCCCATGAATAAATATCAGCCAAATCTAAGCATTGCTCAAACTTGGCTATTAATATTGCCTTAGTCATCATACCCACATGGTTATCATGGGTACTGATCTTGCTCACAATAATATCACCATAAGCAATAAATTCACGAACAAAGTGGTAACAAACATCAATGTTAGTTCTCTCATGAAACATCTAATCTTTGCTAAAATGAATAACACGCTGACTTTCACACATCAATGTGACCTTCAAATTTTTATTAAGCTCTTCAAATAGATAGTTTAACCAAAGTGCTTCATAATCTTTAGTAATTGACATGTACATAGGTAAAGTAGTAAATAGTGTCACTGTTGTCTATTAGTTTTTTAGCTAATCACACAACCGTCAATAGTAAATATGTATCATGTAAGTGATCTTCTACTATCAACATCTCTAACAAAATCTAAATCAGCATAGTCAATGACTCTATCTGTAGTTCTCCCGAACTACAAACAAGCATCTTTTGTTCCACATAAATACCTGAGGATCCACTGAACTGCTTTCTAATATTCTTTACCAGAATTACTCATATATCTACTAACTGCACTGACAACATATGATAAATCTGGACTAGAGCATACCATATCATACATGAGAGATCTTACTGCATTGGAATATAAAACTCGAGACATATTCAATCTCACCATTAGATTATGAACACAAAGCTAATGAAAGTCTTAAATGCACAGCTAACAGATCACTAACAAGTATGACATTCTGCATATTAAAGCTATATATAACTTTCTCAATGCACCCTTCTGATTTAGAAAGAATTTCCTTGCATTTCTCTTTGAATCTCCATGCCTAGTATTTCTTTGTAGCTCTAAAATATTTTATCTCAAACTCACTGCTAAGTTGATTTTTTAATATCTTGATATTTTCCTTTTCCTTAACCATCATCATGTCATGAACATATAAGAGCAAGTAGATAATGGAGCACTAACAGGTGTAGCATTCTTCATATTAAATCTATATACAACTTTCTCAATGTACCCTGCATTTCTGTCTCTCTTAATCCTCATGCCAAATATTTTCTTTGCAACTCCCAAATCTTTTATCTCAAACTCACTGCTAGCAGTGAGTTTTTAACATCTTGATATTTTTTTCCGAAATAGCTACCAACATATTATTGATATATAAGATCAAATAGATAAACAATCATTTTTTTTTTCTTGAAATAACACAATTATAATAATTATTTCTCTTAAACTCATGAGCAATCATAAGTCAAATTTCTTATACCACGATCTAAAAGACTGTTTTAACCGTAAAGAGATTTCTTCAGCAAACAAACATAATATTTTCTTTCTATAATCATGAAGCGCTCAGACCGATGCAAATAAATGACCTCTTCAAGCTCTCTATGCAAGAATGCAGTATTTACATCTAACCGCTCAAATTCAAGATCATTCTTAGCCACAATATCAAGTAAAGCTCCAATTGTGCTATGTTCGACTATTGAAAAAAAAAGTACATTTGTAAAGTTTGCATCTGGAATTTGACTGAATCCCTTTGCAATAAGCATAGCCTTATATCGGGCATCTTCAACTCCTGGTGTGCATTTCTTCTTCTTAAATACCCATTTGTAGCAAACAGTTTTCTCACCTTGAGATAATTTTACCAAATCTCAAATTCTATTTTTATGTAGGAATTCAATCTCCTCTTACATAGCGACATTCACTTATTAGAGTCAACTCAATCCACAGCTTTTTTATTGATAGAAGGTTCTTCACCATACTCGATATCTTCAGCTACAGTTAGAGCACAAGGAACCAAATCAGCCTCACTATACCTCTAAGACAACTTAATTTCTCTTTTGTTCTATTCTTGATAATAGAATATACTGGGATGGTTACTGTCCTGATGGTGGGAAAGCATTAGGTTTAGATTTATTATTAGGATTAGAATTATGAAAGGAATATATTTTATTTTAACTAAAAATTATTGGATCTTATCTAGCAATCCTAATTTTAAGAGTAGAGATAGCATTTGGCTGGATTAGACAGAATTATACTTTTGACTAGTGTTTGGCTTATTAATGAACACATTGAAATCAAGGACCTCTCCTAGCCTTTCTTAAAAACCATGAACTCTTGAATCCCTCTCTCTCTCTCTCTCTCTCTCTCTGCCAAATTTCTCTCCTCTTTCCACCTTCAATTTAGAAATATTTATTGTGTCACTGTTGTATGGAAAAGATACATCAAGAAGATTGAGTTTGTCATGAGAACCAACAAAGAAGCGAAATGCTCATAACCATAGGAGATAATTGGTCACGTTAAATTTGATAATATAATACTAATGGTGGAAAAGATAGTCATCTCACAAAAAGAAGATAGGATTCATGAAAAAATGAGGAAAGAGAAATGAAGAATTAAAGTGACACTCAAATCGTAAGAAAAAGTAAAAATATTGGTAGATTGTGTAGTGTAGAAGCTAGCAAATGTATGTATCAAGGGAAAAGCAACAAATACAAACAAGTTTGCGCATCTAAGCGAGAAATCGAGCGCAATTAGCATTGAGAGGATAAAGAAAAGGGATGGTAAGGGGCAAATATGTATTCGAGCATGATAATAGCAAGCACGGCATTAACAATAACCATACAACATCTAGAACAAATTGTTCGTGCAATAATGAATCGATTTGAGTGCAATGTTTGTATGATTAAGGTGAAGTATGCTCTACCAGTACAGTGTGCTGAGCGATTGGGAGGAGGGCAGTTAAATTCAAGTGATCATGATTTCTTTTATTTGAAGAGATATTTTTTTAAAAATGGGCAAAATATTTTGTGTTATTAAACTAAGAAAAATCGTCTATAAATTTAAAAATATTCATTCAATAAGAAAATTAATAATTAGGAGAATATGCATAGCTATAATGATACAAATAAGTATAGTCCAAATAAGTTACTCCCCAAATATGATATTTACCTAATTTTGATTTCATAATATATCAAAATCATGATTTGTGACATATTTGGAATTACTCATAGCAAAAACTTCGGTTAGTCTTCATTAATGACATCCCAACATTTTTGAATACTTTCTACATGTTTAGGAATAGTCTTACAATCACATTTCAACAATATTCATGCCTAATCTTTCTTCTCCCACACCTTAAATAATAGTCCTGCAACCACATATGCTTAATAGCATGTTACCACTTGTATATAGGGCTGTCAATTTGGCTCGTTGTTCGTGAACAGCTCGTGTTCAGCTCGTTAAGCATCTCGTGTTCGGCTCGTTCGTTAAGCATAACGAGCCTAACACGAACAAATTTTTAAGCTCGAAATGTAAACGAGCCGAACACGAACAACAGTTTGTTCTCTTGTGTTCGAGCCGAACACGAACAACAGTTTGTTCTCTTGTGTTCGACTCGAAATGGCTCGAAAAAAAAATTATATAACTTTTTATATAACAATATATTACATATATTATTTATATAACATATATTACTTATATAATAATATATTATATATATTTATGTCTAAGTTTAAATCATAACACCTCATGCGGCAATGTGGTTAGTGTCTTCTTTTGTATATATTTGATCCAGGTTTGAATCCCACACTTTACATCGATTTTTCTCAATTTTAGTTTAATGAGCCAATTTTGAGCTGAACACGAACACGAATATTTAAATCGAGCCGAACACGAACACACTGTTCACGAGCCGATTTCGAACACGAGTCAAGCCTGAGCTCGCTCAAGCTCGGCTCATTTACAACCCTACTTGTATGCTCTCAAACACGTATTTTTCTAATTGCACTTTCGTTCCTAGTGCTCATCATCATCCCATTTCACTCACCATATCTATAAAATAAAAGTCATCGTCAAATTTCCATTAAAAAATTTAGCGGCTACACCAATTTGATATCATCAATTTCTCAAACCCCTTATTTCAAGTTTTATAAAGTTTATGTTCTATTATTGTGACAACAATGACGGCAATAAAATTGAAATTTTTACAAACAAAAAGATACATGACAAACAAAAAAGCTTATTTGCGTAGTTACAAAATTCACAATATTTACTTCTGAATCAGCATTCTTATTTTATTGGAATATTTGATTAAGTTCATAAGCATTTAAAAAGGGAAAACTACTAAGGATATTATTTAGATATAATTGATGATAACTAGACAATGTATTGCCTAAATATTCTAAATTATGCAGTGGAAGACAAATTTATTTATCTTTTATAGTTTTGTGATGGTTAACTAAATGGCCATCCTAAATCTCATTAAATTTCATATTGATCCATATTCAATAGATGCCTACCAAAACCCATCAATTATACATGGATCATACCTAAATATGTTGCGAAAGGATATTAGTTAAAATCAAGTCATGAGATATTTTTTAAATGACTTCCCAAACAAAAAATCATAAGGAACATTGAAAAGAAAATTGATAGCACATCATCAATTTCATAAAATGCCAAAAAATAGATAACTTCCACCCCCTCCTTAACCACGATTAATAAGATTATTCTAATTCAAGTGATTTAAGTTATCAACATTATAAGCATCACTAAAATTCTTTTTTGTAAGTCATCAATATGAAAGATTAAATACTCACCTCATTTGTTTCTGATCCAGTAGCAATATATCCATCAGAAATGGATAAACCAACAAAATTCTGAAGAAAAAAAGTACATAATACATCATCAGAAAAGTAACATGGCAAAGAAGCTGAAAAAATTACAGGCATAGTAAGCTCTAATAAAAGAACAACATTCATGGGATAACATAGCTAAACAAACACACAGTCTAGGCATCCTAATAAGGGAATGCAAAGCGAGTAGAGTTACTAACACATGTTAATGAAGTTATTTTCGTTGTATATCACTAAATGAAATGACTATTTATAATAAAGAAACGAAAATAAATTTCTGCAGCCAAATAAACATACACCGCTCAATATAAAGTACCTTTTCAAATTGATATTTTCCTATGCTAAGACTCCCGACAAGTTAAAAGCATTTATATTAGTAAATCCAGCTTATCAAATATTGGAGAGAATGGTAAAGGACTCCGAGCTTTCATAAAAATATCACACTTATTTTGGAGTGAAGAAATGAGAAATGATAAATCTCTAAGAAATTACAGCATCCCAAATAAAAAGACAATTAACCTCAATATATTTGATTCTTTCATGAAGCAAGGTTGTTGTCAATATAAATGAAAGTATGATCATCGAAACGTTGAGCCAGAAGTTATAAGAAAACGAAACTCCGATTTAGTCAGAATTCCATAAGCAAAATGAATCAAAACTTTGTATTCAACCTTTACACTAGATCTAGTAATGATATATTGCTACTTTTTTAGGTGATCAAATTACCTCCAACAAAACTAAAATATACAAGATTTTACCTTTTATCTTCAACTATGGCAATATAATTGGAATCTAATAATGCTTCAACATCCAACTAAGTAGTCTTAATGTAAAATAAAATTTTCCCTAGAAAGTTTTTGATATATCAAAGAATGTGCTGAATAGCCTTGGAAAAATTTTATTTTGAAATTTACATATGTTGGCTGATAATTCCTACAACCACTGAAAAATAAAGCGGATGACAATAAGACAAATCAATTTCTAGACTAACATTCAATGCCAAGCTGGATCATCATAAGATTCCTTATTGTCACAAGTAGTATGCCTATCCAAAGAGGTAATATAAGGTTTGAAACCTAGGACAATTTCTTTAGGAGGATCAATAACTTTTTTTTTTCAAAAATGATATAAACCGTTTTTATTATAGGAAAATTAAATTTCAATAAAATATTTAAGCATAAAATTTCTCTATTGACAAAACAATATTGCAAATAGTATTTTAGCTCAAAGTTCTTTTTTTATCACTCCAAGCAAATAAGATGCATTAGTAAAAGCAACCAATATAACCAAGCTTAATGGTGTATTTTCGAGGAAAATGGAAGGATCTTTAAAGCTACTATGAAGGTCAATCTTGCAAAAAAGTTCCTACAATTTTTTAGACAAATGGTCCTCTTGAGAAACCATATGCTATTTTTCAGTTGAGCAAAATACCAAGGCAATTAATAAATATAAACTGCCCCTTTAAGATCATTATAAATGAAGTCATTACTTTTGCTCATTTGTAGTATAAATCATCCTTGATTGTTGACCACAAATTGAAAAAAACAAAAAAAAATTGTTTAAAAATAGTCTATCCCATATATATGCGTGAATTCTTTGGTGATAAGCTGAGCTTTGTACTAATCCATTCAACAACAACTACAACAGCCCTTTATCCCACTAATTTTGGGCTACATGAATCATTTTTCTCCATTGTGTCCTATTGAATGTCATATTTTCATTTAATTCAAATGAATTAAGATCATTTTTTATACAATATGCCCAAGTCTTTTTAGGTCTACCTCTGCCTTTCTTAACATAAGTCGAATCTAAAACATCCACTCTCCAATAGATGTACCAATCCATTGAGCCATCAAAATAAAATTTAATAGAGAACATCCATCATCAAGCAATTTGTTTAACCCAAAAAGGAGAAACTATCTCGATATCATAGCTCATTTTCATAAAGTATTCACAGCACTGCATGATATATCCTGGAGAAAAAAAGAGATTGTAAAGATAAGATATTCAAAAGGAAATAAATTAGGTTTTAGAAAGATCAATAAACTCTTTAGCAAGTGGTTGCTCAGTCAACTACGACAATATGGATGGAGGTGCTGTTGTGAAGATGATCAAAGTCATTATGAGTGAACTTTTGGAGGATTCGGGTAGGAATAACAGCTTCAAGGGAAAGAAGAATAGATGATGAGACTGTGAAAAAGAATGGAAAACATACAGGAATAATATGACAAAAAATAATATTGGTCAAAGTATATAAGCAAAAAATAAGGAAATCATTCATATATTTTTTATGCACATGAATATTAAAAAAATACACGCTAAATGGAACAAGAAAAAAAAAATATTGTGTAAACAAAACTCACAAACTAGAAACAACCAAGAATCCTAGGTTTGAGAAAAAATGCAATCCGATGTGGATAAAATATTGAGATGGTGAAAGAATATTAAGTAAAAGAGAGATGATTTAGGGTTTGTTTGGGGGGGCAGTACCCCCGCGGCGCGGCGAGTAAAAGAGGACTTCGTTTTTTTTTTCCGTTAGGTTTCCAACTTCGCGGCACAACAACCATGAAGTTGGTTCGAAGCCGACCGTGGGATAACCCTCGTGGCCTGGCTTTCGCCCGTGATTTTTACCCTTTACCCCGCACTCTCCCTAGTGTTCTCATTGCTTCCGCGTTGTCTCTCTCGCGAACCGAAAACCGAGGGACATCGGAAACCGAGGAGAAACCTAGACGACGACAATATCCTTGAGGAGTCGAAGGGTTTTGTTGAGGGAAAGGGAAGGAAGGAGGGGAATGGTAAACAGGGATGCCGCGTATTGGAGGAATAAAGGCGAGATCCTTGCCATGGTGTGGTTCATGGAGGAACAGAGGATGGCAGTTGGATAGAGCTTGGTTTGAGAGAGAGAGGTCAAAGCCACCAGCGGCAACGGAGGACGTGAAGGTTGTACTGGTGGTGGAGGTTTCTGTTTCTCCTTGTTCTTGCTTATGACTTGATAGAATCTGATACAGCTTGAAAATTTGATACACATAATATCATAAATTTATAATTTTTTTAAAAAATAATTACTATTTTACAAATATATATATATATATATATATATATATATATATATATAATATTTATATTTATTTCATATGAATTATTAATAAAAAATATTATTTAAAATTTTACATAAATTAAACATTCTCATATAAATACTTAACAATTTTTTAACAGTTTTAGCAAACATGGCAGTTTGGTCATTTTTTCAGAAAAAATGCCCCACAGATGTTTTCACACAGCTGCACCAACAAACAGTCAGATTCCCCGCAGCAGCTTCTCAGGGCAGCGCAGCTGCAACTGCAAAGTTGAGAAGCTGCAGCTGCAGGGTCTTAGGCGATAGTGAACTGTCATTCTCAAAAACTGACATAGGATATTCATAGAAAATATTAATTACGTCCTAGAAATATCAAGTAAAAGACGGCTTTGGCGTTCAACAACAACTAATTTTGTTGAGATGTAGAAGGATAAATTTGATGATTATTACCATTATTAGACGAAAAAATGTGAAATTGAATTTGCATAAATTTTTAAATATTATTAGTGTATGAAGTTTTGATTAGAGCGGAAAAATGAACTTTATTTTCTTACTAAAAAGTTTTAAATATATTGTATCTTCAAACCAATATTCTGAGCATATAAACCCTAGTTAATCTTAAATAATCAAAATCATGATCCCAAATGTTCAAGCATAATAAAGTTTTCAGAATATTTGTAGTATGGAGGCTATAATCGAGGGCTATGATTGTTACACATGGATCCCAAAAGACCCTCAATCTCTTATAAAAAAGACAAGTTTAGATAAATAAGGTAAATCTTCTTGCCTCAAACAAATCTCCTTTAGGCTAGCATCGACATGTCTGAGCTGGGCAAGTTTGGTCACTTTAGGAGGCACGTTTGGGCCAAGCAGGTGTTTATAAATCTCAAGAGAGTACAACTAAGCTCTTGGTGAGTGCCTTTGAGTTATGGGCAAGTGTGACTTAACCTTCTGCGAGTGCCTATAAGTTGTAGGAGGGTGCAACTCAACTAAGTTGCCTTTACATATCTTTTCATTCGGGACCTCCAATCTCTCATAAAAAGGATAAGGTAAGATAAACAAGGTAAATCCTTCTGCCTCAAGCATATAACTTTTAGGCTAGCATCGACATGTCTGAGCTGAGCGAGTTTGGTCACGTTAGGAGGTACATTTGGGTTAAGCTGGTGTTTATAAAACTTAAGAAAGTATGACTAAGCTCTTGGTGAGTGCCTCTGAGCTATGGGCAAGTGTGAGTAAGCCATATGCGAGTGCCCATAAGTTATAGACAAGTGTAACTAAACTATGTTGCCTCTACATATCTTTTCATTTGGTAGAGCCCATGTGTCAGAGATTGCGCGCTACCATGTGGACACACATCGGATGGTCGCACTAGCACTTTAAAATGATATTAGCATATGCAACTATATTTTCCCTGGAGATAAAGCAAGAGGAGAGTCAAAGGCTACTGCATGCAGCAATGAGTTCCAATCACAGCATGAAATTGATGCATATGACTTTAGTCCACATTTTTCATTAGGAAAAGAACTAGAGAACTAGACCTACTTCAGCGATGTGCCTGCAAAAATGCATTTTAGTTAAATCACAAATCAAAGCTACTGCACCTTCACATTTGTATGCCCTGTGAATGTCCGAATGGGATTGTCAAGGACCCTTGATGTACTCACGGAGAGGTCCCAAAGCTTCAATGAGTTGTCCGTTGATGAAGACACAAGGGTAGATGAATCAACAAACTTAACATAGCTCACAGTCTTTGAATGGCCAACAAATGTACGCAATGGAAGACTCATATTGCGAAGATCATAGCAGTAGATATTATGATCTGCTGAACCAATAGCCAGTATGCCAGAAGTATCAGGTGGAAACTCAACTGAACATACGTTTGCCTTTGTTCTGATAGTACCAGTGCTTCCTCCCTACATTAAGAACCATATAGAAATACTTATGAAAACAAATAGAAGCTTGCAATGTCTGATAGCAACGCATATTATAGCAAAGCTGACATACACCAAGTGCAAGAGTAGAATTGCCTGATTGATTTTCCAGAGCTTCACAGTGCCATCATCACTTCCACTGGCCAACTTAGTTGGATCTACTAGTGAATAGTTAATAGACCACACCCGCTTCTCATGCTCTCTCATTTCAAGGAGAACTTCACTTCTTGTGACATCCCATACCTAGAAACCACAAGTAGCATCATAAAACTAATTGTAAACAGTAAATGAGAGGAAGAAAGCAATGCAATGATTCACCTGCACAACCCCTTCAAAGTCGCTTGAAGCAATCTGATTCTTTATGTAGCCATTCCAGCAAACATTGCTAAGTTTTGATCTACTCGCCATCTCAATCACTGGGTAATGCATATCACGGTCTTGATTTATAATTGCATCAAATTCAAAAACTTTAATCTTCCTATTTAAACCAGCAGTTGCAAAAAATTGCTTGTCCCGGTCAAATGCCAGGGAGCAAATTAAATTAGAGGAGTTTAGAGGATCTCTCTGCCTTAGTTCTGCAAGAACTTTAAATTGGCTGAAAGATAGGTACTTGCACAAATCCTCAAGGAAGGGATTAATCCATTGACCCATTCTTCTTCCACAAATGCCTTCCTTAGAAGCTAAGTAATTAACTGAATTCCCCACAGTTTTCATAGTTGATCTACTACTAAGATTAGGAGCAACTAACTTACTTCTAGTAAGTTTGCCAATGGGGTTCACGGAACTGCATCTTGATGAAAAATAAGCTGCTTCGAAGTTCTGTAAGTTTTTCATGATTCGACAACTTTTTGATAGAGCCTTATCTTGGATCTCCTGATTAGCCTCAGCTCTATGACCAAAATGCATCTCCTCATTCTCTACAACACAACCAACATGTCCCTGCCTAATGCGCTTCCTAGAACCTAAAGAAGAATCTTTGTTCATTTCATAAAAAGGTATTGGACACTCAACTTTAGGAATTGGTTTATGGTTTTTCTCCGGTTCTAAAAATGAGCATCCACTCTTCATGATGGCTGATCTCTGCTTAGCAACTTCTTCTATATCAGCACTGAGCATAACAAAGGTATCATGTAATTTATCAGCAGCTTCTTGTTTTCTTCTTTGCAGGAGCTGAAGGAAATCTAGGGTTAACTCTTGCTCTTCAATCCCTTCGTTCAACTTAATAGCTGCTTCAAGCTCTCCAACGCTGTCCTTTATTTCATTAAAGAGCTCGCTTTGTAACAATTCGCTAGAACCCAAAAGAAAAGTAACCAAGCACTTAGTAATTCAAAATAAAAGCTAACAAAGAAAAAGTTGAAACAGTATTGCTTGTCTTAAGATGAACATTTTCCATAAATAACTACTAACCAAGTTTGAACTAGAAAGGATATTATTTCTAACATCTGATAAGGTGGAAATAGCTCCAAACATGCTGCACAACAAGAGGATGAAAATTTCAAGTTTTTACATTTAGAAGGAAGTCCTACCAAATGCATCTCAACATATATATAGTCAAGTCAAATAGGAGATTTCTTTAAACTCCCCACAACTTGTTGAGATTTCTAACACAACCCATTTCAACAAATCCAATATTCGTAATGCCTTAAAACTTGACTGGATTTTTTTATGCCTTAAAACTGAAAGCATAAAAAAAAAAGCCTCCCCCGATTAATAATGAGTTTTATTGGTCCAATCGAGCAATTAGCTTATTTTTGTACACATTCGGAATCTAATGACTTAACCATTTATTAAAGGTGGTTCAATCCAAAAACAAACATGTTGAGTTTTACATGGATTGACTCTAGCCTTACCCATCAATCCCAATTACACAGTAGTTTTGTAATTAAACAGTTCATCAAACTGGTCGTTATCTAAACCCCCAAGCAACAACAGTGAGGTATTATTAAATAAATGTTATTATACTACTTCAATTACTCCTAAAGGAGAAATGGTGGGGTGGATTGAGAAGGATAGTAGGATAATTACTATATATTTATTAAGGATGAAGAGTAATATATTCAAGTAGTCAATCACTGATTTTTACAATGTAATGGTTAACATTATGCAAAACGATATATTTGCAGCGAATGGTATTTTTGGCATCATGTAATCATTAATGCGGATTGAATTTGTGATAGCATCATTAAATAAATGATAAGCATAAACCTTCTCAGAAATTTAAATTGCCACACAAGTAAGATCAAATATTGATGTATAGTTGATACATTAATATTACATATATGTCCAATGGGAATCATAGAGAAGACCAGCTCAGCTACCACAACGTAAGTGATTTCGAAAATCTAACAAGAAGATTATGTTTCAAAACTAACCTCGTTGTAGGACGACTAATAGGTTGCGGGTGCAACAATTGCAGGCAAAATGAAGCCTCCTTTGGCCACTTGAATAGCATTTGTGGTGGAAGCACCCGGTGTTTCAAGTTGGCCATTTTGCTAATCTTCTCTTCTAAAGTGTCAAACGTGCAGAATAACTAGCAAAAAACAAAAACAAAAAAAAAAAAACAAAACCAACCAACTAGGACAAGATAATAAAAAAGAAAAGTTTAAAGGTTGAATGATAAGGGATTTATCGGACAAAAAAAAATGATAATTTTAAATCCAAGATTTAGTAAATTCGGTTCCTTCTCAAATACTTTTCAGCTTTGACTTAAATCCATGATTTAGTAAACTTTGTTGTTAGCAAGATTCATGTATGTTTGGAGTTCCTATAGTTTTTTAAAAATGTCAGTGAAAATTATAAATATATACTTTTTCCACAAAATTAGACAGCAGCTTTCTTATAGCCACCGCACCTTCACAAGATAGCTTCTCATCACATAAATTTCTAGAAAGCAATAAAAAAGTGTTTTTCTAAACAAAACTTTAGTGACAGTCTGAAATGCAAAACATGCATAAAGCTTTGCCAAAGAGACCATTACAAGATTTATTTAAATTGCTGAAGCCCTTATCATATAGGCTATAGCTTCCAAAGAAAGTATTAAAATAAAAAAAGGATTTTTACATACCGCTCATAAAAAATTTTAAATATAACATTTTAATACCCATATTCTAAATAAAAAAATTGTATTCTTACCTCAAAAAGAAGAACACCTAATTTATATATATCCGAAGCAAAGGTAATTTTCCCTCCTTCAACTTCTTCAGGGCTTCTGTACCAATTAAACTCCAAATTCAATATCTTTTTAAGAGGGAAGTCCCTCCTCTCCCCAAGCTCAATCACCACATCCAATCCCTTCTTTCCTTCCAATTCCTCCACTGAAGCCAATTCTGTAACAGCGGCCACCTGCTTATCTCCAGCAGTACCACCATCTCTACCGCTATCTTCCTCTCCAGAAGAAGACTCTGAAGCCGAGCTCGAGCAAGAAGCGGATTCAATGAAGGAAACACTGTAAAAGCTCGACATCACAAAACAAGATGGCCTGACGTTGTTCAGCACCACATTCAGAGAATGAGCAATGTTCACCGTTTCGACCACCTGCCGGAATATATGAAGGCACTCTACCAAGTCTACCAACCGCTTGGGCTGATCCAACCATTCCCTCAGACTCACCTCGCCGGGATTCTGATCAACATGATCGAAAGTCTTCAGTCCGACATCAAAGCTTCTTTCTTGATAGAGCTTGACGAGACAATCCTCCTCCTCCGCCTCATCGTCCATAGAAGTTCGGCAGCTGATGAATCGGAATCCACTAGTTAGGCCTGCGATGATGTGTCCAATGTCCAAGAACCCTGGAGGTGGACAACGTCTCCCAGCTCGACTCCTCTTTTGAAGCCTCCATGCTAGCTACTCCATTGCAAGAACAAACCTCTGAAACCCTAGGGCATTCATTCCGCACGCCAATACAGAGACCTCCAACCTCAAGTTAGAATTTTTATTAGTTCATGTCTCCTCGATTTGGAGCGAGGACGAAGGGAATGAAGGAGAAGGCCAAAATGGAGAAATCTCTGAAATCTGCAATCTGAAAAAAATATTAACATATTGATGTTTCAGTCAGTATTGGCTTGCAGTTCGTTTGTTTAATGGGGATGGAGTGTTGGAGAAGATGGGCCAACCATTTTCGTTATCCACTCTCGGCCGCGTAGTTTGGATCCTATCTGTTAAACGGCTTACGTGGAGCTTCCATGCCCGACCACAGAGCTAGCACGTCAAGGTTCCAGCTGTGGCTCGGTTTCTGTGCACGAAGCCCATAGTTGGGTTGGGTTTAAAATTTATCATCAATCTCCAAGCATGAGCTTGCTCGTGTTATACTCGTGTTATGCTCGTTAAGAAATACGATTATTCGTGTTCGACTCATTTATATTTTGAACATAAAAAAAATTGTGTATGTTTAACTCTTTTGTTTGGCGGGTTAAACTCAAGATATTTGTGAACACAGATCCAATTTGACAATCATAGTCAAGCATGAAATCGTTAGAGGTGTAAACGAGTCCGGCTTGAGTGAGCTCTTTGACTCATTCGTTTATCGAGTCGATCACTAGCTCTTCAAGAACAATGAGCTATTTTGACAATCCTAACCACATAGACATAAGATGTTAAGGGTATAGTGAGATTTAAATATTGTTATTCATATTAAAATATACATTTAAATTGAATTATTTTTTATTCTATTTTTAATTAGTATTTTAATTGATTATAAATATTTGTTGCGTTCTAGTTAATTAAATTATTTGAAAATAATACTTATATATATATATATATATTAATTTTATCAAACCAAAAAGAGCCGAACACGAACAAACGAAACTGTGTTCATGTTCGGCTCATTTATGTATCGAGCACAATAAAATTGTTTGTGTTCAACTCGTTTACTTAGCGATGAATCGAATACGAGCTACTTAATGAGTCGAATATGAGTTATTTGCAAGCAACCGGCCGTACTGACAGTATTATTCTTCTCATCTTCTTACTTTTTTTCTTTAACTACGAGTTAACATATTTCTTGTGTTCCCTATCTGCCTGACACCCTATCAATATTGCCATTGTTTTGACTGTTGTGCTTCAGTGTTTTTCTGAAATGAAATTGATGGTTAATATGGATATTTTAATTTATTTTGTCTTCCTATCGCCATGTAAGATTGATGTTATTTTGGTTGATATTATTATTTAAACATTTGTGCTTTTTTCCTGCAATGCATTCCCTTCTTGAATTTACGGGTGGTTTATGTATGAATTTTCTTTGCGAATTTTGTGTTTTGAGGTACTTCGATCCGATCATTTTCAGGCATATATTCGAGACCCATTACACGAGGATTACCCGTATATAAACTTTTCGCTTATTTTTTTTATTTGTTTGTCAATTTGGTGATGTATATCATTTATATTTGATTTCTCTCCAACTTCGTTGTTTTCATCGCGATAATGACCGTCACCCACAGTACCACTCAGCCCAACCTTGAAGAAGAAAGTATGGTGCAGAGGGGTACGGGAGTTCCTGGGTAAGTCCTCACTGAAGTGCGCTTGAATATTTGAGCTTGCTATTCTGTTGTTCCATGTGGGGGACATGGTGGTCGAGAGTAGTGGCACTCTCTTTTATTGGGTCAAAACGAGTACCCCAACGATCTAATTTTCATCGGTTGTCAAAAGGTCACGCGGGCTAATTAAACGGGCATCACAACACTAGGTAATATTTGCTCTGATGGAGAAAATATTAGGTCAGGAGTCGGATGCATTCGAAGTTCAATAATAGGACGCCATATGTCTCACAAATTTTAACACTGACCAATCTCAATATATTGCAATAGACCCACTTAACACGTGATATTTCACCATTGAACTCAGAGCGCAATTCGATGTAATATTTGCTCCCATGAATAGCCGCATCTACTCGCATGCAGCGCTAGGATGTTGCCAACCCAGCGCCTATGAGCCACTTGCCAAAAGGGCAATGCCTCCACGCTGTGGCACCATGTACCGGCAGCATTGGCGCTGGAATTCAAGCTCGGCGTCCTGAAAGACATTAGGATGACAAGGCGTTTCATGAAGTAATAAGGTTCGTGGCAAGCCAAACTGAACAACACATGTATGTTATAATTGAATTCAACGCCTATAAACTTCTTCAAAATCATTAGACTATTAATTTGAGCATTCAGTACAGTACCGAAATTGGCAAATGCATCATGTCTATGTCCTTAATTTTAAGTCATATTTTTAGAACAATGGTTTTCAGTTTTATTTGCTCATATAATATTGCATCGTGAAACAATTCTAGTTTGTCCGAAAGCAAGCCAACTGTCACGCACAAATTGTCCCACATTGGCTAGGTGTAAGGTCGAAAAGCAATATTTAAGTCCCGGGCTACCCACCACCCACAATGATTCTTTTTGGAGATTACAAGTGGTATCAGAACAGATTATTGTCTGTCAGGTGTGTGGACTCTCCATGTTCCAGTGGGACCCTCGATGGAGCCTATTCGTGACGAGGGCGACACGTGATTGGGTAGAGGAGAATGTCACGGACAAATAGTCCCACATTGGCTAGGTGTAGGACCGAAAAATAGTATTTAAGTCCTGGGCTACCCACCACCCACAAGGGCTCTTTTGGGAGGTGACACAACGCTCTAATCTTTTATAATCAGCTCTTTCATCTATCTGTGAGAGGATTAGCCTACTTTCACACAAAAGCCTCAACTCTTTGAAATTTTTTTTTCATACAGAGTCCAGACCCAACTCTACATCCGAACTCCAAAAAATCTTATCATGTATATCTGACTAGACCCACCTAAAAATTGATGAAAAGACACTTATTATTGTGTTTTTGCAAAACAATTTCAATAACACCACAATAACACCGCAATACCACTACTACCTCGGTTTCATTTCAATAAACCCGCAAAATAACTTGAATAACATCACAATAATATCACAATAACACGGACGATTATCGCCAATAACATTACCTGATGGACCACACAAATAACACCGCATAACCCCCATAACACCACAATAACACCCGTGAACAGTGTCAATAACACCGCGATTTTATTGGAATGCTATTGGAATCTTTTCATCATTTTTTAAGTGGACCCAATTAGATACAAATGACAAGATTTTATTAGAGTCCAGACTAAAAAATTTTTTCCAACTCTTTGGTGGAGTCGAGCTCACTTGTGAGCAAAGTAAAACTTGCCGGGGAAAACATAAACAGCAGGCTGAATTTTCTTTAGAGAGGTCAAAGTGGACGGACTTAAACTCATGAAAGATGACCTCCAACTAAATACACAAACGGCAGAAATTAAGCAAAGGGCCATAAACTGCAAATTAATTACCGCTGGGTGACAAATTTAGATCCAACTGAAGACTATTCTAATCAAATTTTGATTAAAATGAGATTAAAGATACAAAACAGGGCATTAAAGAAAAAAAAACAAACATTAAGGAAAACTAATTGTACTTCTGATAGCATACTTAAATCTACAAATTCTACAGCTGCTGATTCCCCTAAAAAAACAACAGTTATAATTAAGCAATTGATGGAAAATAAATATATGTAAAATCAATCACTTTTACCCCTTGAAAGAAGTTACAAAATCCTGAAAACCGCTAGCTATAAATCCCCAACCTTTTTTTCTTTTTAATCAGCAGCAGATTATATCAACAGCTAGGTTCTTTATGATTAATTATGAGTGGTTGCATATCATGATTTAAACTTTTGCTTTCTGCTTGTCAGAACTTTCAAATTCTGCAAACAACGGCCAAAATCAGTACACAGAAAAAGGGAATTTAAAAGGAAAATTAAAAAGCAATGGACCTTGCGTTTCTTCTTTTTCTTCTGCATTTCTTCCCTCCCTATTGATACCTAAACAATGAAAGCCATGATGACAAGCATCAGGATGGAGAATTGGGAGAGAAACAATGGAAGTACATATATTGGCAAGATCTTAACCTTTTTTCGTTTCTTTTTCTCAGGCACAGTTTCTTCTTTGTTTTCATCTGGCAATTCTTCAGAAGCATCCTACCAAAATCAATGATAATGATATATGAACAATCATAACGAATACAATATAGTAGACGAGCAAGCACATTACCTCGGAGGTGTCACCAAAAGAAGCAACATGCCGAACAAACCTTCCACTACTCGAGGCTCCACCTGCTCCAAACAAAAATTTAGCTCAGCATTTTTTTTTTCCTTCTTTTATCTTCTTCTTTTTTTTTATGGAAATTTAAAGCAAAGAACTGCTACAAGAATCACCAAGAATCTGGTGATAAGAAAAAATATTTTTTTTTCGCCCAAAACGAGGGGACAAGACCACAAGCGTGGTGGAAGGGGAAGATCATAAATTTGCCAAAAGTCAAGCCAAGAAGTGCCAGTTCTGCTTTTCAGCAGTACATCGGCAAGTGTATTTCAGAGCACTTCAAACATCATTGCTTTCAGAAGAAAAAAAACAGTATAATTATTTGGCCTCAGCTCTTGCTGAAGAGAGAGAGAGAGAGAGAGGTTGTAATGACTAGCCAAAAAAAAACTTTTTAACAAAATTATAACATGGAAACCGACCCGAGGCTTGAAACTAACCAAGACAAGAACAGATAGTCGAACGTTGAAATTTAATTTTTTCTTCATTCATTTTAACATTAACAATTTACAATTCAAATAAATTAAAAGAGTCCCTAAAAAAAAATAATTTAATTAAACAAATAAAAATTTACATTTTAGTTTGTTGACCCGTCTTTCATATACATTATCTCCTCTAATATTCATCTTTTATTTAAAAGTTTAAACTGAAAACTTTCAAAATATAATTAATTATTCAATATAAATAGTTAAGTAATCACACTTCTAAATTACAGTAATATAAAGAAGAGAAAATAACATGTATGTTGATCTTTCATATTGCATTATAGAAAATTATGTAACAATTTACTCCGTATTCATGACATTTGCTAAATGGAATTAGTCTAAAATTAGATATGCATTACTTTTAACTTTACTTTTCAAGGTTTAATTTTTTAACTTCATACTCTAAATATTCACATCCGTCTTAGAAGCACCATCAAACATAACCTAACACAACCCTAATTGATATTATCTCGTCGACATAATGATTTGTGATCTAAATTACACAATTATCTGTGGTGAAAAAATGTCTAGTCTTCCTTGACCGATATTATCTCGTCAGCACAATGGTTTGTGATTTAAATTGCATGATTAGCTGAAGTGATAGAGTGTCTACTCAACTCTGGCCGATACTCTCCCGTCAGTCATTATCTAAATTTCACAATTATTTGAGGTGACAAAAAAAAAAAACATCTATGTGTGCATGTACATTGGCCTCCCCAACCAGTATCATAAGAGGGTGAACTCTTAGCATTCATGTGTAAAATATTTTCATATTTCAAAGCATATAAGATTTTCTTATGAGACACCTTTTGTTTGTATATCAATGAAATAAGGCACCTCTACTAGAATCTAAATGACATGCCATAACCTGATATATGCATCTCCATTCGAATCTAAAAGCTATGCGATGAGCTTCTATCATTCTATGAAAAATGAAATCAATGTGCCACTATTTATGCACAAATGCTTTTATGCATATCTCATCTCTATCAATATGAAGAGTCGGTTATAGTTTAATTTACATGGAACATAAAAGTTTAGAACTAAAATCAGGAATAGCTTCAAAAGTAAGAAATATTATTATAACTTAGAAATATAATTACCTCAAGCTCAGAAGATTATCTTGCATTTATGTTCTATCACCCCTTCTTTAATAAAGAAAAAACCCAAATTCAAATGTAGCATTTCTTATTGATTTCTCCTAAATTATAAATTAGTTTCATTATTTAATATCATACTTGCTTTTGAATTTATTTCACTTATTTAAATTATTTATTGTTACATAGAATTGAGATTTTCCTAATTTACTATTCATTTTTAACATCCTCACTTTAAAGCCACTACTACAAAGTCAATAGAAAACCCTGACCTCATTGATATTGTCAATTCTTCTTATTTCCCAATCTGAATATTTTTCCATTTCTTATTTTTTATGAATGCTGCAACTTTTTCAATTGGAATGTTGTTTCGCCGGTGATTCAATTCATAACATTATTATTAACATCAATTTTCAATAAAAATCAAAATCTTTAATTTTAAAACATAAAACTCTTACCTTGAATAACCACTTTCTACTCCTTGAAATTCAAAAAGTTTTTTTTGGTTTTACATACTTTCAATTTATCAATTCCGATAATATTTATTTAAAATTTAACTTCAAAATTTTGATCTTTAAAATAAATATGCATATTTATCAAATTAAATAAATAAAGCTTAAACTCGCCTACTAAAATTTGTTTGCATCGATTCTATTCTCCCTTTTCTTTAATTTGATTGCTTGCACTTTAATCTCTATTATTAATTCATAATATTTAATATAAACTAGTAATATGAAATTAAATAAAAAAATGTCTCATAATAATTAAAATATAAATCCTAACCTTTGTTTTATACACTCGGTTCAGCCTCCCTCCTAGACAAAGCCTCAGTTTCCCAAGCATGCAGCAGCCACTCAACTTCAGTTGCTCCTTCCGTATAGGAAGCTCTAGACGCATTCTCCTACATGTAGTGAAACCCTTGTTGCATGCTTGGTTGGCGCGATCATCCCTTCTCGCATACTCCTTTCTAGTTCGAAGTCGCAACTCCCTCACCACCTCCGCAACACACATCTCATGCACACAAAGCCGCACAGTGATTTCTCTTCGCCAGCGCACGTGTTGCCTTCCTTGTCGTAGACACACTCATGATATGAGGCCTCCTTCCTTGCCACATCTCCGTCTCTGGTTTGAATGAAATGTCTGATACTTAGGAATAAACTATGGATGCTGTTGGTTTGAATTGGCATTATCAATTAGGAAAAAAATTATTTTATTTATTTATTTTCAGTTAGTACAAAATACATAGAGAATAAAAATAAATCTACTATTGTGAAAAGTGAAGGGTTGTATTCATTAGTCGACAACCGGCGTAAAACTTGTCGAAATAAAAACATGACATGAATCATTTTAACATTGCATAAGTATTAGGGCGTCCCCTAGAAACAACGTGTTATATGCCTTGAATACACTGAAAAGTGTGCAAAGGCCGTCACACCTGCATCGGAATGCTGGTAAAGAAGTTAGTCCACAGAACTAATGAAATTAATTTTAGAATAGGATCTTAGAATATGAGTACTCTCAATGGTAAATTAACAAAATTAAGTGATATTATGATGCATAGAAAGATTAATATCTCATGTATTCTAAGAAGATTGATAACTTAGGATTTAAACTGTGGTATTCTGGGAAGAGTCACACTAGAAATGTTATTGATGTATTTATAGATAAAAGTTTGAAAGAAAATGTTGTAAAAATTAATAGAATTGGAGATAGAATTATAGCCCTTAAGATTATTATTGATACTAAGATTTTTAATATTAGAAGTGTTTATGCTCCTCAAATAAGTTTAAATAAATTCTGGAATGACTTGGGAGATATAATACAAATGATAACTCTTGAAGAATAATTTTTTATTGGGAAAGATTTAAATGGACATGTCGGTAGAGTGGTAGAAGATTTCAGAAATATTCATGGTGGCTATGGTTTTGGAGTGACTAATGAAGAAGGTAGAGCAATTTTAAATTTTACTTTAGCATATGATTTTGTTATTACTAATATTTTATTCAAGAAAAGAGATAAGCATCTTATTACTAATAAGGATGGATCTAATGAAGCATAAATTGATTATTTTCTTACGAGAAAATCTTCGATATTGTAAATATAGTAAGGACATTCCAAGTGGGGATTTAAATAACGAACATCGATTATTAGTTCTAGATTTTAAAATAAAGAGTTGTAAAATAAAGAATACTATGATTCATCATCGTAAAATTAGATGGGGAAACCTAAAAGACAAATAAAATTATTTTTATGAGTAAAATTAAAGATTTTAAAATTTAAGATGTTCATGAAGAAGCGAATGCTATGTGGGATAAAGTAACAAACACTATTAAACAAGTAGCAAAATATATACTTGGAGAATCAAAGGAAAAAGTTTCTATAAATAAAAAAAATTGGTGGTGAAATAATAAAGCGCAAGAAAAAATAAAATATAAGATACGCTATAAAAATTGTTTTAAATGTAAAGAGCTTAGAGAACTGGAAAAAATATCAAATGACCAGCAGAGAGTCTAAAAAAACAATCTGTGACGCTAAAAATTCTGTTTTTAGTTATCTTTATAATAGATTAAATACTAAGGGTGAAAAATATATGTATAAACTAGTCAAACAAAAAGAAAAGAAAAACAAAGATTTTACTTAAATAAAGTGTATTAAAAATGAAAATCAAAAATTGTTTTTTTCAGAAAAATATATTCAACATAGGTGGGTGAGTTTTTTTGATAAACTTTTTAATTAAGTTTCTGAAAATATGATCAGCCTTAGTGATCTTAATATCGCTAATAATAATAAAACGTTTCATTTTTATCATCGCATTAGTAAAAAAAAAGTTGATGGGGCTTTAAAGAAAACCAATGGTGGAAAGTATGTAGGACCTGATGATATCCCAATTGAAGTGTGGAAATTTTTAGAAGAATTGAGAGTTTCTTGGCTTCCTAAACTCTTTAATATTATTTTAAAAACAAAAAAGATGTCTGAGGAGTAGAGGAAGAGTATTTTTGTCACCATATTTTAAGAATACAAAGAATGCACAAGAGTGTGAAAATTATAGAGGAATTAAGTTGATGTGTCATACTTTAAAATTATAGGAGAAGGTAATTGAACATAGGTTAAGACGTATTACAAAGATTTCTCATAATCAATTTGGATTTATGTCAGACATGTCTACTATGGAAGTTATACATTTATTGAGAGGTTTTATGGAGAAGTTCAGATATAACAAGGAGGATCTACATTTGAATTTTATTGATTTGGAAAAAGCTTACAATAAGGCTCCAAGAGATATCCTTTGGAGAGTTCTTGAGAAGAAAAGTGTTGATATGACTTATCTTCAAGTTATTAAAGATATGTATACTAGAGTTGTTACTTGTGTTCAAACTCAAGGAGGATTGATTAATTATTTCCTATTTTTATTGGATTACATCAGGGATCAACTTTAAGCTCATATCTTTTTGCCTTAGTTATGGATGGTCTTACTGGACACTTACAGGAGGATGCACCTTGGTGTATGTTTTTTGTTGATGATATCTTTCTCGTGGATAAGACGAGAGAAAAAGCCCAAAAAAGACTTGAACTATAGAGGTCAACATTGAAGTCTAAAGGCCTTCATTTGCGTAGAACTAAAACTGAATACATGGAATGTAATTTTAGTAGTAGTAGCTCTAGTGACAGAAGTGTAATTTTGGGTGATCAATTATTAAAAGATGTGAACGATTTAGATATCTCGGGTCTATTGTTCAAAGTGATGGTGATATAGACAGGGATGTTAATAGTAGAATTCAAGTTGGTTGGTTGAAGTGGAGGAATGCTTTGGGCCTTTTGTATGATAGAAAAGTACAGCTTAGGCTGAAAAGGATAATTATATAAGATGATGGTGAGACCTGCAATGCTCTATGACACTGAATGTTGGCCTTTAAAAGAAAAGCATAATACTAAGTTAAGTGTTGTTGAGATGAGAATGATTAGGTGGATGAGTGGCTTTACACTTCGAGACAAAATGCAAAATGAATATCTTCGTAATAGGGTTGGTGTAGCTCCAGTGACGAACAAAATTAGAGAGGATCGTCTTAGATGGTTTGGTCACATTAAATTTCAACCATCTGATGAACTGATTAGGAGAGTGGATGTTTTAGATTCGACTTATGTTAAGAAATGCAAAGTAGAATTAGGAAGACTTGGGCTTATTGTATAAAAAATGATCTTAATTTATTAGAGCTAAATGAAAATATGACACTAAATAGGATGGAATGGAGAAAAAGGATTCATGTAGCCGACCCCACATAGTGGGATTAAGGGTTTGTTGTTGTTGTTATTGTCTAAGAAAAAAAATAATGAAAAATACACTAATTAAGCAAAAATAAAATCACAAGTCCTACAAAGAAATTATGAGTGAGAGTAATAAAACATTAATAAACAGTTTCAAAGAATAAATTTAATTCTATCCAATGTTTTAAAAGGCGTTGAAGTCGGGCAGGGTGTTTTACCTGTTACAGGGCGAGGCATATGCTCTAAAACATCCAGTGTAAGCCCCACAGTATAAAAAAAATAACATTATGAGACCAAAAAAAATATGGCTGTATTTAATAAAAAAATTATTAAAAGACATTAAAAGAACTTAGACTCATTCAATTTCAAAACAAATCTTCAAGGATTAGAATCTTCAAGATATTAGCATAAATTGATCACAAAAAGTAGGAACATTTAAAAAAAGTAAACGTTTGAAGCAAAAAATAAATTGGTGTTCAATTGATTTCATTCCTTAAACGCTATTCATTCTTTAAGTTTACCCTCAAAATATTTTTCATCTTCTTCACTAGTAGTTTTATTCAAATGACAACTACGTCCTTCATATTGCCTTCATTTTTTTTCAAATAGTTTTGTCTAATTTTTTTCACAACCTGATAAATTGCAAGTGATGCTTAGAACTCGAATATCAAAATTCGTTAACTCGTGTTTTCCCACCATATCTCATCCACCAATCAGCATAAGAGCTTAGCTTTTTGAGTTCATAGTAACTTTGCTCCCAAAATCTTCTATTAAGTTATCATACAAGTCTAGTTAAATATGAGCTCTAAGAAGATCTTCATAATCCAACATTCTTTACATACAAACAATTAACCCTTATTTCACCACTTCATCATTAGAGAAATTATCTTCAGAAGGAAATTAAGGGTTTAAATAATAATCAGCCGTAAGTAGCGGTTTATGAAGTTGGACTTCTCATCTTGCATTAACTTTTCTCAAAATAAGCTCATATGTCTTTTCATTATGGACACAGTTAAAACAATTTTTTTTTTTGTTGAATCCATTAATCATAAATATAACCCATGGATGGTCTTTATTCGAAGTCAAACTCTCTTAGAACATTTAGAAAAGGTACAACACTTTTGATACCGCAAGTAAGATAACCTCAAAAATATGAACCGAACAAAATAACAACTCAAGCCTTTATAGCTTATGTCTTCTTAATCCACTGACTAAAACACCACGCTTCTAAGAACATTGCCTGAAGTGGTTGCTTTTATTTGTAAATGCTTTGAAGAGTCAAATATGCAACAACAAACTGAGTGATTGTTGGATAAACGAGCTCTCACTCCTTTGTAAAAGATCTCATCAAATCAAGAACCCATGTGTGCTCATACGTCTTTTCATTATGCACAAGATCTCTAATAAATATATTGTTTTTTTTTTCTATTACCTTCTTACCCACATTCACAAAATTTGACTCATCTGTTATAATTTGCACCATATTTTTTTTTCTCCTACTTACTCAATCATGCCATCCAAATAAGTGAATAATAACTCATCACGCTTTATAACATTAGAAGCATCCATAGATTTAATAAAAAAATTCTTAGCTAGACAGTTAATAAGAAAATGAATTAAAGTCCTACTTTTTTCATTTGTTCAACTATCTGACATAATTAAATACTTATATTCACTCCATGTTTTCTTATGCTCCTCTAGCATCTTATTGATTATTGGAACTTCAAATTTGAGTATGTAAGTTCTTAGTTCATGCATTACAGGTGCAGTAATATCAGTTCCAAAGTTAGCAACTACTTCAAACTTAGACATATAACATGGGTCATTAGTAACATTAAATGTTAATCCGGCTGAGTAGCAAAATTTACCAATTTTTTTATATGATTCTTTTCTTTCATATTTTTTTCACTTGGAATTTGGAATAGAATTCCTAGTTTGTGTTATGGTAAAATAATCTATTAAACCTCTAACTCTAGGTTTCCTTTGAGAGGAGTCTAGTAATGCTTAATTCATGAGATTTTGACATTCACAAACATTTTCTGCAATACTTCTAATGTCACATAATACATTGTCACGTTGTGCTTTGACTTTTGTATCTACGTCTAATAATTTCTTGCATTTCTCTTGAACATCATTCGAAGCTTTAGTGCATATTTTAATGCACTTCTGTGTGTTGGCAAGAGGTGATTCATCCTGTTTATTATTCCACTACACACTTGATTGCAAAACATACATCTAAAATACTCTTTATTAGGTGTGCTTATTGAATATTGTCATGCAAAATCCTAGCTAGTGAGATTGCTCCCTGTCACACAATCCCTCCTTCCAAGCAAAAAAATATATAAGATCAATGCAAAATTGCAAATTTTGTTGTATCTATATTGAAATTATTGTAGCTACATTAACTCATTTTAGCTACAGTGAAATATATGATTAAGTTCTTATGAAATATTAAAACTCTTGTACTTTGTGCTTACAAAATAAAATTCGGATAAAGCAAACACTTTGCATGTGAGAGACCCTAGGATATCTTCTACGAGTTGTTCACATTTAGTGTGAGGGATGAAGCAAACGTTGTGTGCAAGATCTTCTGCTAGTCACACTGCATGCAAGAGATGAAGCAGAAGCTACAAGAGGAAGCGGATGAAGGATCGTCTGTTGCGCAAGCGGCGGGATCATCTGTTGCGGGAGAGACACCGAACAGTTATGTTGTAAAAGGCCTTCTGTCAGGGGAGATGCGTGATTCAGGTATGGCTGGGAAATTAAGGTTTTATTTCCTTTTTATTTAACCCAATATTAGGTCGTACCCCTAGGGGTTTAAGTGACTTAAGCTGGCTCGTAAGCCAGCTCGAGCTCGATGAATTAACAAGCCCAGCTTAAGCTAATCTTGACACGACTAGTTAGCCCGTGAGCAAGCTCGTTTAAAAAAAATATTAAATATAAATATACTCAAAATATAGTAATTTTAAGGTTTTTAACTTTAAAGTATTAAAAAATATTTTAAAAATAATATTTTAAATTTTATATCAAGTGATTTCCTATTATTTCTCTCATAATTGCTCATTTATTTGTCCTTTTATTATAACACAACCTTAAATTAATATTATTTTCTCCCTTTTATATAAAACAAGCCGACTCCAACTCGTGAACTTAAGCTTGAGCTTGCTCAAGCTCAGTAAAATTAATCAAGCTCAAGCTTATACCGAGAGTGGTTCAAGCTCGACTAAACTCGTTTGCACCCCTACGTACGCCACCGTGAGGCGCAAATTAAGCTTGCGAGCATAAAAGACGTGTCGGGAGATACGCCTGGTGAGGATTGTGCCAGCCTCATTGGCTTAGGACAAAATGGTTCATGTCTCACCCATGGGACCACCCCAAAAACTCCTTTTAAAACCTTGTTTCTAATACTTGCAAATCTACCATGAAATGATTTGTGTATTAAAGCAATTCAAAGAAGGGATATTTACAATAATACTACAAATTTCAATCTATTTTTATATCTAACTTCTAAACTTCTATATCTTATGTAACACCTTATGCATGAAAAAATGTATTTTACCTAAATAATTTAATGCTATTAATATTTTTTAAATGATATAGAAATTAGGAGTGTTAATATATATATATATATATATATATATATATATATATATATATATATATATATATATATATATATATATATATATATANTATATATATATATATATATATATATATATATATATATATATATATATATATATATATATATATATATATATATATGTAGAAAAATTTAGGTATTCATATGCAAATAAATAAAAATTTTGTAGTGTGTATGGAAATTCCCCTTGAAGAAAACTATAAATATGGACAAAAGAATCTTCATATAGTTTGTGTTGAATTTGAAAAGCCATAAAGTCAAGTAATATAAAAGTGGAATGGATGGTTAACAAGAAAAATGAGTGCTAGTAGCAATATAAATATATTAATGCAACCTCAGAATGAAAAATTCAAATATTAAATATAGAAAATCCTTAATGAAAAATTGGACTGAAAATTTCAAAGAGAACCGACAACAAGAGAAACACGCCTCTGTCTTTACTCTTAAAAACATAAAGGCAGCAAATTTAAGGCAACTATTCTCCTAACTAAAGTTTATTTTGGTACATTATCTGAATAAACTTAGTTACTCAAATGGGTATTCTCGCATTGCAAAAAAGAAAAAAATAACTATCTGGTTAGTAGATTCTGCAGCGTCAGATCATATGGTAAAAACAGAAAAATATCTTCCAAAATTTTAAACCATGCTATAAAAACTATAATTTTCAAATTCTAGATAAATCACTATCAAAAGAAGTGAGCATAAATTATTTCATTCTCTCAAAAGATATGGCATTTTATTCCATAATTCAAATACTTGATTGACAAAAAAAATTGTGCAGCTAATTTCATATTTAATCTGTTACTTCAAGGACTTGAACTTAAGAAGGACGGTATACATTGCAACGATGCATCAAAACTCTACCTTCTAAAGAATAATCCATCAACTGAGCAAATAGCGGCCTATGTATCCACCAAAAGCCATACTGCAAGTTCCAAACACTTCTCAAATAATGTGTTGCATGACTTTGAAACTAACACAGAAACGCTCAAACTTTATTTGCAACAAAAAACTAATTCCTTCCCCATTCAATAACAAACATTTTAAATACTTTCAACGTAAAATTGTCATCTAACTAAGCATGCTCATAGTTCTTATCCAATCAAATCAAGAATCCTTTCTAACATTTTCTTTAATTTGCAATAATATACGGGGACCATCTACAATCAAAAACATCTCTAGAACTGCATAATTTATTTATCTCTATGGATGATCATACATATATTACTTGTGTTTTACAAATGAAAAAATTTCAGAGCGAAACAATTTTTAACATTCCAGGTACCATGATCCTCAGTCTATTTAAAACAAAATTTTAAATACGAAAAATTGACACCAAAAAAAAACTTTGAATTAGCCATAGAAAATAATCTCTTTTATCAAGAGATTATCTAATAAATTGTGTTTTAACAGACCTCAACAAAATTATTGTTTGAAGAAAAAATATAAACTTCTTAAAAGTGGCTGGATCACAAATTTTCATAAACATTTTGAAGTACCTCTAAGTTGATTCTGTCCAAACAACTAAATATCTTCTGATAAGATAAACTCTCCACATTATTTAAACTTCAAATCTTCATTATTCGTTTTCCATAACCAAAATCATTTCTTCTATTCCTCCAAATTTCTTTGGTTATTCAATCCTCATTAACTTTCATTCTCAACATCAAAACAAATTACACCTTAAATTTATGAGGGTATCTTTATTGAATACTCCCCATATTAAAAGGGCGCAAATGTTACAAATCCGGAAACATAAACTTATTGAATATAAAATTGATTACAAAAAATTCAAAATTCAGGAGAAGAAAATTAAACAATAAGAATTTCAAGGTCGAAACTTATTTAATCATCCACCATCTTCTCACAACAAACAGAAAATAAATATTTCTTATTGCTTCATCCACCATCTTCTCACAACAAACAGAAAATAAATATTTCTTATTGCTCCCCATTCAACTTGTCAAAGCCTCACCAAAAGTGCAAACTCCCGTATCACCATAGCATTACATCCAACTTATTCAAGCGTTGCCAAAATTTTAAACTCCATCACCTAATGACTATAACCAACCTGTTCAAGCCTCAACAAAAACTGTAATCCTCCTCATCACCTTCTTAATATGCCCAACTTATATAAAATGATATTTAAATCTTTACTATAAGAAAAAACAAAAAAAGGGACCAACTAACACATCTTCAACATTCAAGAACCCAAACCTACTTTAAGTTTCAATCAATTACAAAGTAGTGAAAATAATCCTATAGATGATGATATTGATCTCAATTATCTTATGTCCTTAAGATTTGAGGTCATACACCCAGAACCAAACCTATGGTTTTGAAATTTTAAAGGGCTTTCCACTAAATTTTGTACATTTGTCACTTCTCTTAGTAAAATAGAAATTACAATATGTACAACAAACTTAAAACCGTCAAGTGAAAGCAAAATATAATAGAAGAAATGCATGTCTTAGAAAAGAATGATATAGGTTATGTTTATGAACTTCTATCAAGAAAAGAAAACACCTAGATGCAAATGAGACTTTACAATCAAATAGAAAATAGATGAAACTATGGATAAAAATAAAGACAGACATTATGAAATGGTATAACTAATCATATAGTATTAAATGTTATCTCACGTTATTAAACTCAACACAATTCAAGGTATGCACTTTCTAATGGTGAATTTGGATAGCCTATTCATCAATTTAGCATTAAACACATTTTTTTTATTGGGGATCTTGAGGTTGAATTATATATGAAGATTCTACATATATTGAAAAATCAAAGAAACATCAGCAACATATAAATACTTAACAAAGCTTTATATATTGCCTGAAGCAATCTCCATGCGCCAAGTTCAACAGATTTTCAACAAGAGATGAAAATTGAAGATACACTTAGAGCAAAGCAAAGCACACTCTCCAAATTTAGTGCTGACATATAAAGGAAAAAAAAAGCAACAATGATCTTATATATGAAAGTTGTTATATCAATGAGTGATTTCAAGGAAAATCTAATTAGATTAAGAGCTTCTAGTAGGAGAATTTAAGGCAAGTGACATAAAATTCTAAAACACTTCCTCTGGATGAAAGTGAAGTAATCAAAATAAGGTATTGCTATTTCTTAAATTTAGTAATATTCTTGATTTACATTTTAGCAATAGGAATGCACGAGCATAAGCCCACATAAACATTAATGGATCAACAAAAAATAAAAAAGAATCACCACTCAAGGATGCCTTGTAGGCAAGTTGAGCTACTTCTACTCATCCATATAGATATTAAATTTCCTATTATTGGGTAATCCAAACATTATAATTCCTACTGAAGCCAACATGAAAGCACTTAGTTCATTCTACGGTACTTCAAAATGACACTAGAAAAAGGAATATTATATATTATGTTATCGAACAAAAAAAAATAAATTTTTTACAGCTTTTCATTAAATGGAGAGATAGGGAAAATTTAATTTTAACTTTTTAATCTACCTGCATGGCATTCTCCGACATTAATTTTGAGTATTTAGTATATTGGTCAGAGCACATGCAAACATGTTTAAACTTTAGGGGCTTGAGCATATTAAAAAAAATAAAAAAACTTGCTTTTTAGACAACTTGCATGCTTTTTAGATAACTTGCAGATCTATCAGAGCATCATACTTGAGCCAAAAAGTGCCTCACTGAGCATGCAGAACTTATAATTATCCCAATTTAGTTGTTTTGTGCGAGTATTTTATTATTGAATCACGCATAAAATTTGATTTCGAATTTCAAAACTCTCATGCCCGTTTTTAGGTGTGTAACAGACTAATCTTAATTTATGGTTCTTTCAATTTCTTCTGAAAAAGACTAATCTGCCTTTCTTTTTATTTGTCTATCAAAATTAACTTATACTTTTAATTGTATTCTTAAACGTGATTTGAAGGTCCATAAAGTCCTTCAAGTGCGATTTATTGTGCTTTCTCAATGAAAATTTTTGGCAAAATCTTTGTTTCCCCCACATAAAAAGCATCAACATGGGCGCTAGGTTCACCTATGATGCCATGAAAAGCATGATTAGTCACCGATGATTTTCATTCACCGCACTAAGAAAAACATGTGTAAGTATTCAAACACTTGCAAGAAAACATCTATAAATATATTGTTTTCTTCAAGTCATGTACAATAAGTGTGGGTACTTGGAATTTTAGGCAAGCCCATTTCCCCTCCACATCAAGTACAATGCATACAGGGACCTAGATCACGCACGAATATACAAATATACAAGTAAGCACATTCATGTTATACTCGTGTACAATGTATCAGGAACGATGACATTATTAGCAACCAAAAAATTAAAATATATATGAATTTTCTTTCTTCTTTTTTACTTTTATCTTCTTTTCTCAATTTTTTTCTTTTTTTCCTTATTTTATTTTTCTACTCATTTTTTTTTCTTTTTATCCTCTATATTTTTTTTACTTTTACCTTTTTTTCTCTTTCTCTTCTTTTTCTGGTTTTATAGTTTAGTTTAGTTTAGTTTATTTTATTTTAGTTTATAGCTTTGGCTTTAACTTTTTATTTCTATTTTTCTTCCTTCTCTTTTTTATGTGTTCCTCCCTCCCTCTTGAGTAGATAAAGAGATGTGGAGAAGTGGGAGAGAATGGGTTAAAAAAAGAGATTGAGAGAAATTGGTGGGAAGGAGAGACTAAGAGGAGAAAAAGAGATTGAGAGAAAAGTGTGGGAAGGAGATACTAAGAGTGGAAAGAGTATTACAGACAGGACTGAAAGAAAAAGAAGCAAATGGTGGAAGGTGAAAAAGGAATAAGAAGAAAGGAAGAGAAGAAAAGTAGAGAGACCAGTAGGTGGGGAAAGGAAAATTAAGGAGGAAGGAGAGAGGAAAAAGAAGAAGGGAAGGTGAAGCAAAGAGGAAAGCAGATGGCAGGTCCAACGACTGATGGCTACCACAACGGAGGGAGACTGCATGTGAGAGAAAAGGAGAGAATGAGAGGGGGAGAGAGTGCATGCAGAAAAAAATGAAAGAGGGGAGTTAGGTGCCTGGTAAAGATTTAGGTTATATTTATTTTTTTTATTTTTTTTTAATATAACTAAAGACCATATGACCCTCACATCTCTAGCGAAGATGTAAGTATGGAGATAGAGATGGGGAGGGGAGGTAGATAATTTTATTTTATTTTTTTGATACACACACACACATGTATATAATTGAAATAGATAATATTTGTGCAATTTCTCAAATTTTTTGCACACCTAAGATTTCATGTCGTTGACCTATGCATGACTTTTGTAATTTAACTTTATGTCAAGCAATATAGTGTCCTTAATGGATAAATTCAACGTTCCATTCATGTTGGCACTGTGTGTTTTGCAACCAAATTGTGTTTGAGCCATGTCGATGGCAGTAGAGACTTTTCAAATTCAACTCGAACTACGTCACACTCGTAAATTATTGTTTTCGTGCCACTTGATCAAATTGATCGTAAAAGGTCATTTCTGGATAATCTCAATGCTTTGGATGCATTGGCAGTCTGTTTTGCCATCGCACATTTGAGCAATTTCAAATGCACTCCAAGCAATCCAAACTTAATTTGTGTGACCTCGCTCTGCTGCCTGCCATTTTGATTATATTTGTTAGTCAACAAGCAGGACAGGCACGAAGGTCAATAATATTGATGAAAAAAAAATTCATTTCAATAATTTTATTGGTGGTGGAATAAAAATGGTGCTGATTTGACAATATTGTCATGCCGCTTCAACAAAATCAGCAACTCCTCCAAATATATGCCAACTCAATTTCATTTCTGCACAGAATGCCAAAATTTATGAATTTGATCATGACTAGAAAATTTGGACGAGATGACTTCAATAAGAATTGTCTTAGGATGTTAGCATTTCCCCATTTTCAGGATGGTGCAATAAAAACATTAATACAAGAAAATGCGAAATGACAACTGCAAGGAGTTTCATTATCCAGTCAAACATAGGAAAAGCAGAAATGTTTAATCCATATAAGTATTTAAGCCTGAAACTACATTGACTCACAGGCAGTAAAAAGATGGTTGTGGGACATTAGGTCAAAGCTCAAAAACCATGGTGATAATGGCTAAAAAGAATAACCACGGTTTAGCAATTTATATCTAACAAAAATGGCAGCAAGCAGGGGTTAATTTCAAGTAACATAAAAAATGAGCTGTCAGCACTGGCTAGGAAGAATATCGATGATTTTGAACTTGTCATAAATTAAAATCAAACAAGTTGTCAAAGAAAACAGAATGTTAAAGAGACCCGGGAAACATCATATTCAAATGAAAAGTATTACCATTACTTGCATTGACCGTTTCTTTTGCATTTTTCACAGCCAACTCTAGAAGCTTTGGATCTAATGAATCAAGTCCATCTGATTGCTGAAGCTTTCTCTCAAGAAACTTTGCTAAAGCTGCAGCTTTGTTTGTTGCTATAGGTCCATTTGGGTGGGCCAACCTAGACAAAATTAATCAGCCAGGAATGAAATAAACTATTAATAGTTCTTAATGCCAGCTTTACAACAATTACCCATCAAATGTTGGGACGGAAATTCATCAACAATTGACAAACTCAGATGAGTAGTATCACATACAAGTGTGTAAAATTGAAGAAAAAGGAACGACTCAACCTCCTATTAGACTACTATCGGCTGAGGATATTCTAATTGTAGTAGACAGAAATTTAAGAAGCATACACGTAAACAAACAAGAAACGCATATTGGGCTTGAAAGTTTATATATTTATATTTTCTCCAACTTAAAAGATGGTAAAGAGAGGAGTGAAAACTCCAACCTCTGGTCCTTGAATCTACTCTGAACAGCTCTTTAGTTTGAAATAGATTATGATAAATCTGAATTTATGATATTGGTCATTCATGTAATCCAGATAGTTCGTTCACCCATTGCCGAATCCAAAACATTTTTTTATCATGCTGTAGAATTGAAAGAAAATGCTGCATTTTAATGATGTAGTATTCATTGATTATCGCAATATTATCATCTTCTACCTCCCAATTTTCATGCTTTTGATTCTACTCTTATCTCTCTCTTGTTGTATTTTCTAGCGAAAGCAAACTCAAATAGACCGCAAAAAACAATCCAAACAACCCCTTAATATAAAATTATTGATGATATTATATAATCTTATATAGTAATACTAAAATACCATGTTTTCCCTGTCTCCAACGCTCAAGTCTCCAGATACAGAGCACAATGTTGCCGCCTATTCTTTGTATGTGAATCCTAGACGCCCAACAAGTGACTATCATCAGCAACTTCCATTAGCCACAGGCCAAAAAGCCATTTGGTGCTCTCAAAAGCCCATTGAGCGACTAAATCACCATCATGGCATCTTACTCCAATTGTGGACCAACATATTTTCTTGATAGTTGCTATTACCTCTAGCAAAACATGTTGGTCCTTCACAAAACAGCCCATCATGAGCTTCATCAACCACCGCAACTCATCATCAACGAAGTACAATGTCATTGCCCAATGTGTCTTGCCTATACAAGTAAACCTGTGGTTAACTTCCATAATGGCTGAAGGGTGATGGACCCACAACAAAGACCAGGCAAATAAGGCACTTACAATGGATACAACCTCAATGGATCCAACGATAGTTTAACACCTTGTTTAATACTTTAAAATTATTTGGCTATTACTGAGGGAATTAAAAGATTAGAAGATTGAATGTGGATTCATAATTAACAGATAAGCATAAATAGTAATTTCTTATCTAATCCCTACATTAATGAGAGAATAATACGTAGGCAGTTCCTTTCTAAGTTAATCTGCTAAAATTAAACACTAATAAAGGTCAATTGGAATATTACATTAGTGGATTAATTTGAGATTAATTAGTTGAACCATGCAGCCTCATTTGATAGCTTAGAATAATTGCACTAATTAGTATTTAATTGCTAATTAGAAAAATTTTCTCACATTTTAATTAGTTGAACCATGCAGCCTCATAGGAATTAATTAAACTTTAATAAAAAAACAAGAATCATCATCATAATCAAAGATAAGATAGGTATTAATAAGGGGTTAATTAAACATTATAATTGTTAAGACTATTTTGTCCTTAGGGGTTGTTTGGTTGGCAGCATTTCTGGTGCATTGCATTCCAATTTCTTGCATTTTGAAAAATTAGTTATTTGTTCGGAAAGAATTGGAATTCAATGTAAACTTGCATTGCATTCGAAATTAGCATTTAGTTCATTTTCTCAGAAG
This sequence comes from Phalaenopsis aphrodite, assembly GCA_003013225.1. NCBI lineage: Eukaryota > Viridiplantae > Streptophyta > Magnoliopsida > Asparagales > Orchidaceae > Phalaenopsis > Phalaenopsis aphrodite. Next base: position 1,929,852 of record NEWO01000059.1, on the reverse strand, counting down.
TTGAATTTCCTCTGATTTGACCGAATTCTAAAACCATAGCTAAATATAAATTGTTGTAGGCACCACTGCTTGTAGTTAGCAGCGCAGCTGTCAAGCATCATCACCGCTGGCAGCCCTCGCCGTTGCTAACACCACAACCGTCAGCTGCCCCACTATCACTGGCGCCACCGCCGACCGCAGCCACCCACTGCAAGGTATTTTTGTAACCGGGGACCGCCGTCGTCGCCGACCAACACCGCCCACATTTAGGCGCCGTCGCACTCTGTTCCCCTCACCACAGTTCACCAGCACCGCAGTTGGACATCACCACCGTTGACAACTGCCATCGGCAAATGCATTACTTCAAAATACATTATTTTTATTTTATTTTAAATCAAACAAAAAAATGAAGTCGTTCATTTGTTTTACACCAAACCAAACAAATTCAAAAAATTTGAATAACAATATATTTACTCCTACGTATTCATTTTATATTGTTGTACTTTTTCAGCAAACCAAACAATATCCAAATCAAACGGCTTCTTAATTAGATTTCTTATAAATATATTGAAGGCATGATCATTTTGCACTAGCGCAGCATTTAGCATAGTTTAAGTGTCAAATTGTGTAATTTTCGAATTTGCTTATTTATTATAGATTGGCCCTATGTATATGTCTCGTTCACTTAAGTAAGCCCAAAGCAAGGCCCGGTTCACCCCATGCTTAAGTTACAATGCATTTCTCATGTCTCTCCTGTGTGACATGTGCTACAACTCTATTGATCAAAATTTGCATCTTCCAATACCTCTCATTCGATATTTGTGGCACCTCATACAATCACAATTGACATTATGCTTCTTTATTGTGCCTCTCTTGATCACTACAATACTTCCTTGTGACAGCTCTCTCCTTCAATCATTATGGTGCGTCTCTCTTTCAATCATTATGATAGTGTTTTCAATGGTAACGCTTTTTATAATGCTAACCTTCTCCTTCCTCTAACTAAATCAAATCCTGACATACAATAATGATTCCAATAAAATTTGGGAAGAAAATCATGGAATAGATTTAGTGAATCTTAACATACAACAATGAACCTTGACATATGCCAAGGAAGATCCATAACAGCATTTTGCAACAAAATCCTAAAATTTGGCCAGCTTTTTAAAAGAGTCTCTCAAAAATTATATTTAAAGGATTCTACTTCATTTTGGTGGACCCCATAAAAGTAAAAAGTAACTTTAATTATTCTTTAGTTTACAACGAACTAATTGGAAAACAGGCCAGCAAATTGGCAAAATTATGGTTAGAAAGACTTTGTATAGAAGTGCACAAAAATCTCATTAGCTATACATGATGATCCTATGATGATGTGCAATCTTATAAGGTTCATACAAACCATCTCAAGAGTATAACTAGCAATTTGAATTCGTCATAATAGAATGTTGAAGAATAGCACTGATGATGAGAGTTGACTCTCAAAAGTTTCAAAGAGAGACTGGTTGGAGTATACACTCTAAAGGGCATTAAAATGAGATGGAACAAAAGTTGCCATGGAAACTAGTAGGTTGCGGACCTGGTGGACTATTAAATTAAACTGGTTGTGCCATGAAGGTCATCATTAATAAGCGTGTGATGCATGGATGTCATTGACAAGCCCAACCTGTGAATGATCCTAAGGGGGGCAACCTTCAACATAATCACTTTGCAACGATGCTAGTTATTGTGTTTCACATAAGAGCTGAATGATCATATATTGAGATTCCTCCATACTGCAAATGTGATCTTCAAGAGATGTATAAAGAGGGCATTCACCAACAAGGTTAAGCCAATCAAACAAAAAAGGAATAGATGCGTAACATCTCTAGCTGGAAAACTGATTCCTAAAATGATGAGAGTTGGAACACAAGGATTTACTGTTGCAAGCATTATGCCTATTGTTATAATTGTTGGGTTGTTCCCGCAAATGACCTCAAACTACCACATGCTAGACAATTTATGAGTATAGAGGAAGAGTGTATTGCATTAACATTACACAAAAATCAAATACACGCACATAAGTAGATTACAATTCACAAAAACATTTCATGCTAAAAAAAGAAAAATCATGAAGCATAACCTAGTTGAAATAACTTCTCCATCTATGTGAAGATTACAAGTATTCACTCTTTTGTATCATAAAAAAAGTGAGATTTCAAATAATAACAACAAAAGTTGGTGACAGTCAACAATGGAAGATGCAAACGAAGGACAACAAATGCTAAGAAAGTTTTCAGTATGTGCAAATGAATGGTGGACGTTCTTTAACCCTAATGTATAAACTCAACTCAATGTCAATTTTATCTTTTTCATCAATATCCAAAACCAACTTCCAATGCATGATGTAAGTCATAAATAATTTGTCTTTTATACTATAAACATTACTAAAAAAAACAGGATTTAAGTAATGTGCAGTTGCTATGTAAAGATAAATGAAGTTATGGTTCTCATATTGTATCAATTATTTCAAAAGTCTGCTCGAACTTATCATTATTAATAAAACTTGCAGCAATAGCTTCTTTGGCAAGATCCATCGCTCCATATATACAACTCATCAGCTATGAAAATAAATAATTTGGGCTAAAAAGTGGATTTTGCATAGCAATGAAATTCATTTCCAAATCTTTCAGTTAGAATATTCAAATACTTCAAGATATAGAAACTATGTCTAAGCTTTTGCTTGAATGTTCTAGTGACATCTATGTTCGTTTTGAATGTTCTAGTGACATCCATGTTTGTTTTGAATAATTACCTTTTATAGCAGTTGCAATTATTAATTAGTATAAAAAATTGTTCCTCCCATCTTTTTCAAGTACACTTTCACAAAAAATTTAATTGACACAGAAGTTTGAGGAAATGAATTATTAAACGAGGAGATTTATATGATTAGATAAATCTAATCGAACCTAAAATAGCGCTCTTCTGGATTAAGTGATCAAAGAAGTTCTAAACCTGAATCTAGTAATCCATCAGACCAACATGCAAACGAAGATATACAAAAAGATTCAGCGACGAAATTCGGGATGAAACTGGCACCATGAGATAAGCAAAATATAATAATTGCAGCAAAACGTTCATTCACCATCTCAACAAAGATAGCAATCCAATCGAATATGGCTTAAAAAGCATACAAGAATGACCCTAGAGAAAAAGAAGGGGGAGAAAGGGTTGAAGAAACCTTGGTAGGGTTCGCAGAGGAAGCGAGGGGAGTGGTGCGAACTTGCTACACCGAAGAGCTCGCCGCTCGTCTTCGCTGAGCCCCCTGTCCATCGAGCGGTCCTCCTCTCCCTCTCTCTCCCTTTCCCGCATTAAAAAACATTATTTTGTTTATTTGTTTATTTATTTATTTTGGGGAAGAAGAATCTGATCTAATAATTATATGTGATTTTTTTTTTCTTTTTTGAAAATGAGGTTATAAATAGATTAATGCACAAAGCAAATATTTCAATGCCTATATTTATTATATATATAAAGATTGCACGTCAAAAACGTGCCGGCAAGAATCACGAAAAAGTTTCGTGGATGGTGAAAGAGATGGTAAAGGCTCACATAGCCTATCATAAACGCTCCCGGACCACATGCTCGATCGACCAGCTTATCTGTCGACTATTAAAGAGGCGGTGCATTTTCAATGAATAAAAAATGAAATAAACATCCTTGAAGAGTCCAAGCGACTAAGCTTGTTCCGACGAATCCCTTGCCACTTGATTTAAATAAGATTGGGAGAAGAAAACGAACCTTTCAACTTCAGGACTATTGCTCTCTCTCTCTCTCTCTCTCTCTCTCTCTCCCTCCCTCTCTCTCTCTGGTAATGCTTCATTCCTTAGACCCGTCTCATGGACAAATTGAGGTTCAACAAACATGATCGTTTATTGTTTTGTAAGCTACTCACTAATAATTAATAAAATCTTAATTTAATAATGTTTAATAATGTTAATTATTGTCTGTAACCTGGACAACCAGCAACCTCAATGATTTGGATGACGAACAATCTAGATGACCCATTGTCTTGACAATTATTGTGCGTAGCCTTGACGCTTGTGGCCGGAAATAACTAGCAACCAGGATGATCTGAAGCCAATTACGCTTAATGGCGGAGTCAGAAAGGATCCAAACGATAATATCATAAATATATCTATAACGCCCCTATTAAAGCATGGGCAAACATATAACTTTAGATATTGTGTCCTCTACCTTATAAATAAGAAATTATTTTAATATGTTCGAGCAGAAACACTACAATTATCTCATATAAATGTTCATTTACTACGCACTCTTCTCTCTCTCCCTTTTTACATTTCTCTCTCTTATCTTAAGCATATTTATTAGGTGTTATTCAGGAACATATTAGGATTTAGCAAACAAATATCATATAAGTAATTGATATATAGACAAGGTTGTCAACCTTTATGGTGGGTTGAAAAATATTAGACATATATTTGTATAAAGTATACATTCAAACGATAACTCCCAATAATGAAAAATACAGCAAAAATATATGAAAGTAACTGAAATTGATTTTTTTTATTGTTTTATTTACTACATAGATTTTTTTTACTGTATTTTTGCCAAATATTTTAAAGTGTGAATTATTGTAATTTAGAAACATTTACCCACCGAGTAATTTTAACTTAAATCTAAATTACTAACATTTTACAGGAAAAACAGTTGTAGACTACATACACTTCAAGAAATAAGTGTACAAGCACCGTGGAGCATAAGGTGATAGGTAAAGTATTAGCTTTTTATTTTCTATAAATTGTATTATTTAAAAGGTTGTATGAGTTTGTTGTAACTTTAATTTCGATTGTGATGTGATTTTAAGAATCTCTTCCCCGTTACTCAGTGAGTTTATCTCTGTTGCACATAATATCAATTTTTTTGTATTTGATACATCCTATTTTCCCAGTGTTTGGAAGTACCTTAGATTTATGGTTAAATAGAATTTATCAAATTAGATAAATAAAAGAGCTTATGAGCAATGTCGCAATCAGATTTACTAAATCCAAATTTACGTCGCAAAAGTGACAGAACGCTTGAAGAATAAAAATCTAACACGAGAAAATTTGATTTGACAGAGCGTTGTATCTAATTTCTATTTTTAATATGTCCCCACACAAAGTCTTAACCTTAATTCAAATGTTAAACCATGTTCTAACATAAAAATGGCATAATCCAAGTATAAAATGATCATTACCAAAGTTAAAACACACAACAAAATCAAAAACTACAATCAAACATAAACATAACCACATAAACTCCAACAACTACTAATAAAACCATCAAACATTACAAAAAAAATTAAAAGAAAAAGCAACTCAAAACCAGACAAGATCTTCAGTTCCCCAAAAAACAACAACAACTATGTTCTTACATTTCAAAACACAAACATTACATAACAACAAAACCATATAAAATCTTTACTTAAAAGCTCTAAGGAAAACGAGACAAGATCTTCTCGTTCCATTCCTCAACACTCCATTTTAATATCAACAAAGCTAAAGAGCCAAACAACACCACAAATAACGGATCAGAGCCGCCCCTCCTGTCTGCTGCAGCGCTGTTGTTCGGGGATGGACCCGGCGCCGGCGCCTCTGGAAACGGTGCCGGAGCACCATGAGAAGCCATGACATCAACCATAAGCCTCTGGCCCTTCTTGCAATGTTCAACATTACCGCTAACGAAGAAGAAAAATCCCGGCTTGTCGAGGAGGAAGACGGCGCTGCCATCCTTCAACAGGGTGCCATTACCGCTCTCGTTGCAGTGATAATAGCCTATTTTCTCCACACGAACAACAGAGTCGTTCTTGTACTCGAAGACTGAAAATTGAAAACAGAGGGAAATGAGATGAAAGGAAGAAACTTTACTGTTTTGGAGTGAGGGATTTGTTGGTTCTTACTGAGGGAGTCGCCGACATGGAAGCGGATGTTGGTAGCCCAGGTTGTGTAGAAGTCGGGATTGTTGTCGTCGGGGACTCGCCAGCCGAGATCGCCGCCGACCTTGTGGTGGTTCTGAGGGGCCGCGAGGAAGTAGGTGAAGGAAGGGAAGAGGAAGAAGATGAAGAGGTGGGAGGAGAGAGGCATCTCAAGATATGTTTGTTGGGAGAGAGGAGGAATCGAAGTTGGGAGAGAAGTGTTGGGAACTGAACGGAGAAGGGGAGGGGAAGGAGAAGAAGAAGAATTTGATGGGTTGGTTAGGCGGTTATAGTCTTATTGGCGGTTTTTGGTATTTGTAAAATAAATAAATAGGCTTAAAACTGAATTTACAAAAAAATGATTTTTTTTTAATTTTATTAAAAGAAATGACGAGAGGCTATTATACGAGTATACAGACACTTCTAATATATCTAACAATTCGAGTATCACCCTCCTTAAGACTCATGTCGCTAGAGGACATTTGAATCCAGAACCTGAGGGGTCTTGTACGAGGATGCCAAGTAACCGGCTAGGGAACGCGACACGATATATTTTTGTATTTATATTGATAAATAGATTATGGTACATGGGCACAATTTGGGGTTGATGAGGCTTAATTTAATAAAAGTAAAGTTTTTAAATTGGAATTTAAGCTTATTTTAAATAATAGAATACTTATTAAGTTGAATTTTAGAGAAATATAATTAATTAAAAATATAATTATTATTTAAGATTCATAGTTTTAGGTTTCAATTAAATAATACATTTTTTAATTCTGAATAAATTTTTAATTTATAATTTTATAATAAAAAAATAAGCTTATTAAAAAAAACTCAATTATAAGAGAAAAATTAATTTGGAAAATTAAATTAAATTTTTTTTATGGATTTTTTCCATCAAATAAATTTAAATTTGAGTATTATAAATTATATTGTATTTAAGATATATTTTGAATATTTTTTATTTTAAAATTAAGTGGAGAATAGGTTAAATTTGATTCATTATTTATAATTTTAAAATTAAATTATCTCTTAGAAGTTAAATTTTTTTACAATAAATTCATTATTTTATTTAAAAATTTATTCAAAATTATTTAAATGTATTATTTTAATTGAATTTTAAATTTATTAAGCTTAAATAATTCTTTATTAAAGATTATTTACTTTAATCCAAAATTCAATTTAAGTATATTGGTTTAAGATAATATTAAACCATAAATATCAAATCATATGATGTAGACACAATTTGATAGATTTAATTATAAATGAAAAGCTAATGCTAAAATTTTAAATTATTATTTATAAATAATTATTAAACTAATAAGCTAAATTTGATTTAATATTCACTTAATTTAATATAAAATATACTTAAAGTATATCATAATTAAAACATAAAATAATAATATTCAAATTTAAATTTATGTGACATAATAGATCATTACAAGAAATGATTTAAAATATCCAAATTAATTTTTATTTTAGTTGTTAGTTTTAAGATTAAGTTACTTTTTTATTAACTTCTTTTTATAAATTACTTTAGAGTTGAATAAATTGATTTTTTTAATTAAAAATTAAAACTATAATGCTTAAATAAACCTTTATTAAAGATTAATTATATTTCTCCAAAATTCAACTTTTTGAATAAGCTTAAATTCTAATTTTAAAAGGATAATTTTATTAAATTATGCCACGTTAAACACAAAATTGTGTCTATGTTGCACAACTTTGGGTCTGTTTGGGGCAACTACAACTCTTAAAAAGTAACAGTGTAGCTGGTGAATGATAATTCGATGCTCAAAAACTGCGGTGGTTATTATAATTTTTTTTTTAGTCACAGCACCTAGTCAAGAGTTATGGGAAAATGCAGATTCCAACGAGAGTTTTTTGAAGAAGCTGTCAAAATACAGTTTACCGAAACATGCAAAACTACGGCTTTGTGCCGCACCGCCACCGCATTGCCACCCTAAACGGTTGATAAATAGAAATAAAAGTGACATTTTTGTTGAATCAATTTTAAACATATTTTTTTTTATAAATTTTATTAAATTATCCTAAAATTCATTCAAAATATTATATGATATTTTAATAGCATTTAAATATTTACGATTTAATTTATTTAAATTATTTCAATAGCTTATTTTTCTCATGTCTAAAATATTCCTCAAAATATTAACAATTTTCTTTATAAATAATTTAATTGCTTTACAAATCATAAAAACATTTTTTGTTCAATGTATTATTCTCTGATTTGAAGCAATTTTAATTTTTTTAACTCCAAAAAAAATATTTTAAAAAAATAAATTATACTTTTTAGTAGTATTTCTGTTTTCTGAAACAAAATGAACATTGTTCATGAGAAAAAATGAGGCTTTTATGTCGTAATACCCTTCTAAGTGTCTGTTTGGGGCAGCTGCAGCTTTTCAGTTTTTCAGCTGCAGTTGTGCTACTCTAAGAAACTGCAGCGGGCAAGTTAGCCGTATGTGTGAAAATAACTGTGGAGCAGTTGTTTCTTATAAAAATGAATATTCTAACCATGTTTAGTAAAACTGTTTAAAACATAAGTATGACAACCACATATTTGATACTTCAAAAGCAGAAATTTATTTCAAAACAGAACAAAAGTTCACATACATAACTCACTTAACAGTGAGTACCGAAAGTGCTAAAGAAAAAAAAAACTAATAAAATTACACATAAAAAATGATGATATTATTTTTAACATTAAGATGATATACGTCTCATTCTAAATTGTCCTCCAACATTGCTATCAATTCGCGATCACTTTCTGCGGTAAAATCAACCTAACTATCAACCCATCGGAAGAAGCCACACTTTTTTTGCGAGACTCTGCGGGCATAATTAAAACTTTTGACCTTAGCTATGTGGTTGACGTGACTTCAGAAAGGAAGTCTCTAGTCCGTAGTGACATAACAATCTTCAGGAGCTTTGAATTTTATTTCGCAGCTCCGTGAACATAGGCAAATTTGTCGAACCACATAAATTTGTGTGTCGCTCTGGTGTTTTTCTGCGTGCAATTTTACTCGTTGCGTTTTTCGCTTTATTATCGTTGTTTTTCACAACAATCAATAAGAGTCCAAACAGGCATAAGATTCATCACGCTCTTATAAAAAAATCAATCCAATAATCAGATAGTCACCAGATCCAAAGCATTCAAAAGAAAAAAAAATCTTATCGTTGCTTCGAGGAGGAGAAATCGGGATGTGTGAGAGAGTCGTGAGGACACGAGGAAGAAGACTTAGATATCGTAAGCCGCCGGAGAAGAGGAGGAGGACGATCGTCGGAGAAGAGGAGGAGAGAGGAGAAGATCGTCGCTTGCGATTTCACGGGGTGATTTCTTTAATTTAGGGCAGCGTAAAGGAGGCCATGGGGCTAAAAAATAAGATGAGGAAGCTGGGCCACAAGTCGCTAGGCGCATTCCGCGTTACCATGAAATCGTGGCAAACTGCGGCGGGGAATCCAGCCCAAACTGGAAGTAAAAGTGCGCAGTGCGCAGTGGTGCGCAACATCAAGTCGACACCCCAAACGCAGACTAAAACTGATATTAGAAGCGTCGGTATTTTAATGTGTGCGTAAAAAATGTGCTATGGTTGATCTTACATAGGCCTAATGGTCTAGAAGAAAATAATATGATGAACCCAAATCTACCGTAACAAGTTTGTGCAGCTCACCTAATCGAACTAGCAAAACTAAGGGTGTAAATGAGTCAGTCAGCCACTCTCGACTTTAGCTTGATTAATTTTATCGAGTTCGACCTCGAGCTTAAGTCTACAAGTTCAAGCCAGCTTATTTATTATAATAGAGATAAAATAATAATAATTTAAGGTAGTATTATAATAAAATGACAAAAAGAATGTGTACATATGAAACAAAAAAAAAATCATTTCATACAAAATTAAAAATACTTTTTTAAAAAATTTTAATACTTTAAAGATAAAGTCTTCAAATTTATTATATTGTGAGTATATTATACATTAATATTCTTTAAAACGAGTGGGCTCGCAAGCCAATGAGTCACAGGGCTAGCTTAAGCTTGGCTTTTTAGCACATCGTCACGAGTCATTTATTGAGTTGAGATTGTGCCAACTCACAAGTCCGCTTGACTCACTTACACCCCTAATCCAAGCCACATAAGTAAAGTAAACTAGGCCAAAAAATCTGAGCCAAAAGGCAGACAAGAATACGATCAAGCAATCCAAGTGAAAGTCATTCAACTCAAAACAAGACAAGCGAGTGTCTGAGCCATTTGCTGCAAAAAAGTTGACTCGATGAAGCAGCCTATCCCGCAGTGGAGCCGACCTAATGGAGGAGTCAGTCCCAACTTAAGCAGATGCCGCACAATCAATTGAGTCAATTAATAAATCAATGGTCACAATCACGTGATAAGATCATAACTATATTGCACCTGATACATAGAATTCTTCAAAGGGAATTCTTCTTGAAGAATTCATCAAATGAGTCATTTATTCTACCTTGAATTTTATTTTAATATATTAAAAAAGAACAAAATAATGACCTTATAACATTCTTATAAGACCAAGTTATATTAGTTTTGTACTTTATTGTAGAAATCTAATGAACTAATTAATTGAAGCTTCACTTTTATCTATTTTAAAAAGATTTTTTTTTGTTTATTATTATTATTATTTTATAAGTAAAAGCCTCTTAAAGAAGACCCATAATTGATAAAAGCTTGATAAAATATATGCTTCTCTCTCTCTCTTTCAAGGCTTCATTCCCAATCTTCTTTGCAAATTAGCCAACATAAGAGTAAGTACAATGTTCAATGGCTATAGTAGAAGAGCTTTGTGTCAAACCTAGTTTTCTCGTTTATCTAAAAGTTTCCTTACTGTCCTGATCTGTCTGTAAATCACAGCCCAATGAGAGGAGAGAGAGATGGAACCGAACAATAATGAATATTAACTTGCTTATTGATCATTTCTCATAAAATAATCTTCTTATTTATAGAGAAATTGTACAATATGTGATATTACATTTCTGCACCTACTTTAATGGAGCTATGTAGGGTATTCTAAATATTTTACATGCATGAGTCTATTGGTCAGCCGCTTTATGGCTTGGCCGATTGGGATAGTATCACTTTAACTAATTAATTGAACATGATCTTCCCAAAACACAAGGCTTCAATGGGGATAATTAATTTTACTTATTTATATTGATATATTAATTTATTAAGATTAAAATTAATTACAAACCTGCACTTTCGGTGCAACCTTGTGATCTTGTTACTTGAGAAAGTTTAAGACCTGAGGATGACAATATAGAAGTGAATGAGAGAGTGTTCATATAAATCACGGGTCGAGAATATATAGGTAGAGTTCGAACGCAAGAGAATGGAGTTACTCCAACCTAATTTTTCCCCACATAGCAAGACCACCACAGGCGAGAGCAGCGGAGGAAGCAATTTCGCTTGAATTGTTGGAATTGAGGAGTTACATTCTTTAAGATCTACGATTAGAGGCTTCATACAACAACTTCTTACGCATTTATCATTGTTTGCTAGTCAATATAAGAAAATCGCTAAAACTGATAGCAAAAGTGACGGTCTAAATTTACATTGGTAAAAATGTCCTATTTTCCGACAATTTTACAGCGGTTTATGTGATGTGTTACTTCCGACGGCAAAACAATAGAACATGACATCATTTTTTAACAATAATTTTTTTCTGTTTACCGTCGGTTATGAGCAAAAAATAACCGACAATCCTATGTTGTCGGTTATTTACGAACCTGAAATTGGCGAGGTGTTAACTGACAAGATTTTTTAATAAGCAACGAAAAATATTATTGATATCAATGTTAATAACCGACGAATTTTAAGTTGTTTGTAAGCCGTCAGAAAGAATCCTTTATACCACCGAAATCGCGACGCCCCTGGTTTTGTCGAAATTATTAAAGCTAAATTTTATTAGATCTTAAATGATGTTTGGTTCAATGAAGGTTAAATTCAGTTAAATCATTTTGATGTGTAGGGGTTTTGGTTAAATTAATGTTAAATTCAGACCTAAGACCTTGCAAACAAGGATATCTGACTGAGATGACAAATCGACCAGGTAGACGAGACATAGGCACCGTAAGACTTGAGCCAAGCCGACAAGTGAATCACAGTTCACTCAACAAAAACAAATCGACTCATCACTCGAGAAACCGACCGACAGAAGCGCAAGCAGAAACCACCTGATCGTAATTGGACGGCTGACTTGCTCTTGTCACGATGAACGAGATCGAAGTCCGACCGAACACGTCAGTTGACCAAGCACAAGACATAGTCGCACCCAATCAATCATCACACTCGACCACATTCTAGCGAATCGACCAACTAATTACCGTCATATCAAAATTCAAATTATAATACAGATATGAAATAAAATTCATATAATAAGAATGATTTTATCCTTTCTATATTTATACCAAACACATTCGTATAACTAAGAGATAAAAAGACTATCAAAGGGAGGCATGCCATTGGACTCCCCCAGTTCCCTCTACTGTAATTCTTGATTCACTCTGTTCTCTCCTTCACTAGACTCTTAACTCTCCAGCTGTGTTCACAAAAGACAATCTGGGATCCAATATAAATAACTAGTTAATATGATATTAAAATGAACAAATTTTCGATGATTAAAAGGGCGTAGCTTTTCGAATTATCGACAATCTAAAATTCAACGTCATCTTTTTTATCATGTTTTTCGTTTAACAACTTACCGACTCTGACCCGTTACGATGAAAGTATTCATTGATTAGTGGTTAGATATCATTTGAAATTTGAAAATTTTATTGTAATATGGTAAGTTTGAAAGTGAAAAAATAAACTTTTCTTTTTAAATATTCTATATTGAAGAAAAAAATAAATCTCATAAGAGCCTAAAATCTATTGCAATTTTTATTTGCTCCATCTTCCAACCACACGCATGAGATCCCCGGATTTAATTGGCTACTTCTACAATGAGAACCCATTGCCCATTGTACAATTAGCTTCTTCCTCAAAACTCCACCTTTTACCCAGCTTGACTCCATTCCTAATGTTTTTCTTCTCTTCATTGGAAACTTCCCATGCAGAGCCTCGTATAGAGTGAGGCCAAAGGGAAGTGGCAGATGAGGGATATGCTGAGGAAACTCATTGCAAAATCCTTGTCTTCTATCATGTTGAGCAACAATTATCAAGGATTTTGCTTGGTTGTTGTTTGGATGTGCAGATGAGGGATATAGATGAGATGAACCCTCAATTATATGAAGAGATGCATCATGAATCGCCACTTGGTACAAGGAAGATGAGCACATTCGAACATATTGAATCAATGGCTTCTGTTTCTCAGTCATATGTCTCTATGATCACCCGGACTAGACTATTCATTTGACAATGTTTCTCCATCATCTTACTCAGAAGCATGCAAGGCTATGATTAAATTTTTCAATAACTTGTAATAACATAATAAGAATCATTCATTTTGGAGTTCAAATTGGTGTTAGACTTTGCTCTCAAGTTATAGTGTCCTAAAGATATTCTAGATTTAATGTCATCATCATCTTATTTATTATAGTAAAATTGTAGCTATTTTGAATTGAATTGTATTTATAAAAATGATCACCAACTCGAGGAAACAAAAAATAGTTTTTACAAATAAGGCTAAATAGAGGCACTAAAGGACCAATATTTGTAGTTATGATTTTTTTTTTTGCATGATTTTAAAAATTTAAATGATTATAATTTCATACTCTCTGATTTGTCAATGAAATTTATATTTGTATTGTGTGTAGGGGTGTAAATGAACCGAACACGAACACGAACAAACAGAGCTTGTGTTCGTGTTCGGTTCGTTTGAAATTTAGTTTGTTTGAAATAAGCTCGGGTTCAAAATTATTCGTGAAATCACTGTTCGTGTTTATTTCTTAACGAACGAGCCGAACACGAGCTGTTCGCGAACGACGAACCGGTTTGACATCCCTAATATTAATATATATAAATAATATATTATATATTATAATTTATAAACTTTAATTTTTT
>NEWO01000059.1:1871784-1915840 GCA_003013225.1 Phalaenopsis aphrodite | reverse complement strand
ATATATATATATATATATATATATATATATATATATATATATATATATATATATATATATATATATATATATATATATATATATACTTATTTTAAATTATATTATATTTCAAACAATAAAGATTCAAACACGAACGAACGCATCACCGTTCGTGTTTGATTCGTTTAACTAACCAAATGAAAAAAATTTGTTCACGATCGTCCCGTTTACTTATCGAACGAATCGAACACAAACTATTCACGAACACTGAGCTTTTTTTATAGCGTTCAATGTTATTTACATATCAATGATGAAATTTTCGTCAATAATAAAATTATTGAATTACCCAAATATTTTAAGTTGGTTAGTAGCTGGCTCTTAATTTGACATTCATTTTTCCACAAGTGATTTATATACAAACTTTTTTTAAAAAAGGATGTGTCTCGAAACATAGTAGCTTTTTTTAAAACCGATACTATGGAGCTTTGTGACACTATATATTGACATTGATTGTGCAACTAGTCAAAATTTTGATGTGGTTAGAATCACTCTCGTAGCCTCTTTTTTTTGCACCACTGAAACCTATTTTTCTTGCAGCGGCTCAACTCTTTTGTATTTACATATCTAACACTGAAACTTTGTTTTTTTTTATATTTATACCACCAAAATGTTCATGTCACATAAAAAATATAAATACAGTTATAACACGTATGTTAAAATTAATATTATGTGTTATAACTGTATTTATATTTTTTATGTGACATGAACATTTTGGTGGTATAAATATAAAAAAAACAAAGTGTTAGATATGTCAATACATAACAACTTTTTGATATGAATGCAAACCTCCCACTTCAATATTAATGTGAAGCTTTAGGGGTGAAAAGGTTACTAGACTTTTAGTCCCATATTAGGAAAAAAACTAATTATTACCATTCCATCAATAGAATGGTATAGATGTGCCTTTCACAATATGGAGCACCTCATAGGCTTTTGAAGTGGTGTAAATATGTTGTCATGAAACATGGGATAATGAGTTTATCATTTGTTTTTGGGGGGTGCAAAAGTACTTTGTTAGGGAGGCAAAATGAAAAGAAACCCCTTCCTATTATAAAAATTGAAAAACTAGGGTGAGGAATGAAATGCCTTGGATGTGCCCATAGATTAAATATTATGTTTCGTGGACCGAACGTCACGACAAAAGTCAGGATTCAGCCACGCGACATCTGGACATGCGGCATGAGCATGAGTATGGGCATGGACAAAGTAATTCCAATTCCTCTTAATTCATTGATAATGTTGAAGCTTTCATAGTATTTAATATCATGCCTTCCCTAAACATATGCAAACATTCTATCCATTTTATATATATACATTTGAATTTTTTTGTGGTGGTAGAAAAAATGCCATGAACGACCCAAGTTTTCTAATCTCCAATCTTCTTTATAAATAAGAATGAAGCCAACAAGAGCTAAGCATGCTTCTCCTTCTTCTCTAAATTCAAAGTGATGTCCACCATGAACGGCCTCATCAAATGCCATGAGGAAACCACCCATTTCGTAGTAGTTCCCTTGATGGCGCAAGGCCATATGATCCCCATGGCCGACCTCGCGCTTCTCCTCGCCCACCGCGGCGCACGCGTTAGTCTCATCACCACACCAGTTAACGCCCGCCGTCTCCGCGCAGCCGCAGACCATGCAGCATCCACCGGTCTTCTCCTCCACCTCGTGGAGCTCCCCTTCCCCTGCAAGGCCGCCGGCCTCCCTGATGGATGCGAGAACATCGACCTCGTCCAAAAACCAGAACTTTTCGCCCCCTTCTTCAAATCCCTCCACCTCATGGCCGGCCCGCTGAAAAACTACCTCCGCGCGCAACCAAAGTCGCCGACTTGCATCATCTCCGACCAGTGCATGCCTTGGACGATGGAGGTTTCCAAGGATCTCAACATTCCCCGCTTCGTCTTTCACGGCCCGTCTTGTTTCTTCCTCCTCTGTACCCTCAAGCTCGTCCAGCACAAGCTCTACGAGAACGTAAAAGATGACCGGGAAAGCTTCACGGTGCCGGAGCTGCCGCAGAGAATCGAAGTGAACAAGCTGACGGCGCAGCGTTTCTTCGACTGGCCACAAATGGAGGATCTTTTGCGGCGGGTGGAAGAAGCGGACGATACATCCGATGGCTTTGTGCTCAACAGTTTTCAGGAGCTGGAGCCGTGGTACATCGATGAGTACCGCCGGTCGGTGGGCAAGGAGGTTTGGCCCGTCGGACCGGTGTCACTCCTGCACAAGGAGACGGGGAGCAAGGCTGTGAGAGGTAATGGCAGCACAGGGATAGATCAAGTTAGCGTTTTGCAATGGCTGGAAGGAAGGGAGAGGGGCTCTGTTATTTTTATTAGCTTTGGAAGCATTGCGAGAACCCGGCTGTTGCAGCTGGTGGAAATTGGATTTGGGCTGGAGGCGACGGGACTTGCGTTTGTGTGGGCTGTGAAGGAGGCGGAGGAGAACGAGGAGGTGAAGAGATGGGTTGGGGAATTTGAAAAGAGGAATTGGAACAGGGGGCTTATTATAAAGGGATGGGTGCCGCAGGTGCTGATCCTGACACATCCGGCTGTTGGAGCGTTTATGACGCACTGTGGCTGGAACTCGGCTCTAGAAGCTGTTGCAGCGGGCGTGCCCATGGTTACATGGCCGCACTTTTCAGACCAGTTTCTGAACGAGAAGTTGGTGGTGGAGGTGCTGAGAACGGGGGTTGGGGTTGGGGTAAAGATGCCAGCTTTTCATCTGACGGAGGTAGAACAGGCGGTGGTGGGGAGGGAGATGGTGGAGATGGTGGTGAGGAGAGTTATGTGTGGAGGGGAAGAGGGGGAGGAGATGAGGAAGAGGGCATGGGAGCTTGGTGAGAAGGCGAGGAAGGCGATGGAGGATGGTGGGTCGTCGTATGAGAATTTGAGCAGTTTGATCGGTTATGCCACGGGGCTTGCTGCCAATCGTGGTGGTAAGTTGCAGTAAGAACAAATTGAACTTTTCTGAGTGGAGTTCTGTTTGGGAGGTTGTATGCTGGCTGATCATGTGTTTGTGTTCTGCATTTGGTTCAGGGATCAATCTTTACAGTATGTTTTTTGTTATTTTAAATGGATTCTTTTGTGTTCTTTACAAGTTTGGAGGATACTTTGCGGAGTCTGTCCTTGTTGGTCAAGATGTACTTGAGTTGTAAATTTTTTTTGTTCTGATGTATTGCTTTTTATTTTCAATCTTGAAAGAAATTATCATTTGAGGATTAGAATATGAATGGTGGGAGTACTGCTGAGTGCTGAGAAGTTGTTGGGTTGAGTCAAGATTCAATTTTTGAACTTGCGGTCTTTTATTAGAGCCCGTTTGGGGTAATTTATTTGATGTGATTTAGTTTTGAAAATACACCTAATCTGTTTGGGTAAGCTGTATTTTGACAGCTTATGTATTTTGAAAATGCTGA
Organism: Phalaenopsis aphrodite; assembly: GCA_003013225.1. Taxonomy (NCBI): domain Eukaryota; kingdom Viridiplantae; phylum Streptophyta; class Magnoliopsida; order Asparagales; family Orchidaceae; genus Phalaenopsis; species Phalaenopsis aphrodite. Next base: position 1,912,393 of record NEWO01000059.1, on the reverse strand, counting down.
AGACAGCGTTTTCATACCACACTTATTTAGGTGTGGTGGCAGCGGTCTGGTTTTTCCAAAAAAATAAAAATTTGTAATGGTCACCGCACTTAGCTTATCAAATACAATATTTTTAATCAGTTTATCAGCAAATTATTCAATAAGCTGCAACTGTCCCAAACAGACCTTAAATCTCATTGATTTCTTTTGCTTTTAATTATGGAATGAAGGATCTGTAATGTTGGAGACTGCTTTGTTAATATAATGAATAGGGCTATCGAAATGGCTCGTTGTTCGCAAACAGTTTGTGTTCGGCTCATTAAGAAGCTCGTGTCTGATCGTTTGCTAAGTTAACGGGCCGAACACAATTTTTTTTTTTTTCGTTTGATATATAAACGAGTTGAACACAAACAAAGAATTGTTCATTCACATTCGAACTACTTTTAAATATTGTCAATGTCGGTCCCAAACCCAGATGTGAAAAGTGGAGGATTGCATTAATTAGTAGACAACCAGCGTAAAACTTGCAAAAAAAAAAGGCTTTATCGAGATGAGAATGATTAGGTGGATGAGTGGCTTTACACTTAGAAATAAAATGCAAAATGAATATATCCAGGATAGGGTTGGTGTAGTTCCAGTGCGGCCAAAATTAGAGAGAGTCGTCTTAGATGGTTTGGTCATATTAAACGTCCACCATCTGATGATCCGATTAAGAGAGTATATGTTTTAGATTCGACTTATGTTAAGAAAGGTAGAGGTAGACCTAGGAGGACTTGGGGCTTATTGTATAAAAAAATAATCTTAATTTAATATAAGTAAATGAAATATGACACTCAATAGGACTCAATGAATAAAAAAGGATTCATGTGGATGAGATTAAGGCTTTGTTATTGTTGTCGTTGTTCTTGTGTTCATACTTGCTTTGGCTATATATATATATATATATGATGAGTATTATTTTTAAAAAATTTAATTGAATACATTACTACATCATACAGTTGAGTGACTAGGTTTATCAAAACAATTCTTTATTCGTGAACAGCTCGTGTTCGGATCACTAAGCAAACGAGCCGAACACAAACACATTTTTTTGTTTGAAATGTAAATGAGCTCGACACGAACAACGGTATTTTTTTAACGAGCCAAACAAGAGCTGAGTTTCGGCTCGCTACTATTCAACTCGTTTTCAGTCCTGACAGTGAAGGAGTTTTGCTGGAAATGCGTATTGACAGAATGTAAAAGGTCTTCTCTGATTTAAAACAATGAAAAATTATCGTTCTTATGAAATAGCTTTGACAGACATTTGGGAGATACTGCTTCACCAAACGAAAGTTTCTGTAAGTGCCAGCTTTCATTGCAATGCAACCGAACTTTAACGTCTTCTCAAACGAAACCTAAAACCATGGATGCTCAACAACTTCGTCTTACAAATGTTTAGTCATTAAAAATTGGGCATGTCATTTTGACCCCTAAAGACAAGAGGAAAGCCAAACGCTACAAACAAAGAAGGAATAGGTCAATAATTTTGGTGATAAAAAATATATCTGAACAGAGGCCTACGTGAATGGAACTCTCAAATGATCATTATTTAATGGGGTTTTCTCACCCATATTTTGGCAGGTTTCGGCTGAAAATTTCAAGATAATTGCATGAACATTTTTGTCAACGCATGGAATAGGAAATTGGAAAATGGAAAGTGAAGTTTTAACAAACGTTTGAATGGCAATATGATATTTGATTGTTGTTAAAAAATTTTAATATTTAAAATCGATGCACCTCCAACATATCTCAAATCATTTAGCATGTTTTTCGAGGTATGATACGGATCTCGAGATAGATTGTTTAACAATGAATATTCGAACCTTAATAAGAAAGGTTATCTGGGACTCTGATTTTAGCAAACTTATAGTCAGATTGACTAGCTTTACAATTACTGAAATTCGACCAATCCGAATCAAGTCAAGCCAAGATGAAGCCATTAAAACACTCTTGGAAGTTTTCTACACACATTTGAAAAGTTAAACAAATGTCGATTCTGAAGAGTATATGGTCAAATCAAACGTCTTGACAAGATGAATCCAACTGATTAAATATCACCCAATTCTGATATCATTAAAATACTAAAATGTTTATCAAATGTCATCTGATTGAGTAAAGTCTCCTAAGTCGTATGATCAAAGTGATTCATATTTTTTGCATTAATTGCACCCAAAACTCTATAAATAGAACCCCACATCTCTCATGAGAGGAAGAAGAGAGCTTGAGACTTGAGAAAGAACTTACATATTTTAGAAAAAACTGAAGTCCAGCACCACTTCTGTCGTCGCTGACCACTGTCGAGAAAACTGAACTCCAACACCACTCATGTCGCCATCGACCACCACCAACCACTACCAACCACCTTCAACCACCGCTGACCTCCATCAATCTTTGTCGATCACCACCGACTGGACACCGACAATCGCTATTGGTCGCCGTCAGTTGAAATTGTAAATTGGGAAACCTAGTAAAATTTTCGTGCCTGTGGGACAAGTGATAGCAACTGTAATCATTTTTTTATAGTAAAACTTTTCAGATGAGTCAAATCTTATGGTTTTTTCCTTTCCGGGTTTTCCATATAAAAACTTTGGTGTCATTATTAGTTGTTTTCTCTTTTATGAGTGTGTGTTGAATAATCGTATCACGCTAAGACGATAATCTGCAACTCTACTGCTGCTAATTTTCTGACACACATAAAAAAATATTAAATTTCACTTCTTCAATGAATATATTTTAATAAGAAATATTTATTAAACATACTTTAAAAAAAGTCTATTTTAAAAAAAAATTAAGAGAAATAATTTAATTATCTTAAAAAAAATAAGATAATTGTATGAACATTTTTTAGTTAATATATTTATTATGATAATAAAAATAATTGAACTTTTAAGAGAAAATTTATTTAGAATAAATTGATTGACATTTATAAAATTTAATTTTTTATCTATAATATATGTTTTGAAAGTATAATTTTATAATTAAATTTGTTGTTTCTAAAAACTTTAAATTATTAGTTTTTTTTTATAAAATGTAATAATTATGACTAAAAATTAAAAAATTGTTTGAAAATTGTTTAAAAAAATCACAATTTCATTTAATAATTTTTAAAATACCTAATGCCTTTGTTTGTGTTAATTTTTTTTTTACATTAGTTAATTTATAATTTAATTTACAATAATATAAAAAAATTTTAAAAGCTCAAAACCTAAATGAACTAAACATGAACATAGTCGAATTTGTTCATTTATATTCACGAATAAACTCGTCTGTTGTTCAACAAGTAACATGTTAAGTATTCAATATTTAGCTCGATAATAACTCGTATCATATATGATATATTGTTTAATCATATATGATATATAAATACTCAGATAGTAAGTTTATGTAGGTTTCAAAGTTGTCATTTTTAGTTGTTTGGTAGAATTTAGGTTAAATAATGCTTAAATGCTACATAAATCATTCTACTAAACAACCCCTAAGTAAGTGATTTATGCAAAATGAAAAAGAAATGAACTTTAAGATATTGTAGGTCATATAGTTTTTAATCACTAAATTAATAGTTGTGATGAAATTTATAAAATTATTTATTGATTTTTATACATAAAAATATAGATATTTGTCTGCATTATTAGCTCGTTTAAATACTCGTTCACTTCTCATACACAGATCAAGTACAAATCAAGCTCAAACATTAAAAATTTTAAACAAGTCAAGCTTGGATAAAATATAAAAGCATAACACATGCTCAAGCCGAACATGAACAACTTATAATTATACCAAATCAAGTCCGAACTATGATATACTTGGCTCGACTCGACTTGATTACAACGCTACTTGTGATGGTTTTTATAAATATTGAAAATTTATATAAAAAAAAAGAGAAATTCAAAATTAATTTTGTTTTTATATGAAAGTCATTTATTATATTGCCTAACCAATAAAGGCTAGCCATCAAAATCCAACATGCCTATAGATATGAAACATGATGGGGCTAAAATATATAGAAATTACTCATCCTTGGTACTAACTAATGAGGACTATGTTGGAATCAAGTTTATAATAGAGGGTAGGTTTCTAACTAGTAGTCTTAACAAAGTGCCACCAAGAACTTTGATAATTTAGAAATAATGGTTTGTTGAGTTATAAGATCATGCTATATGTTTATGTTGCATTATTTAGGGAAATATACCTAATAAAATGGTAGTAAATAATAATAACATTCAATTTTGTTAAACCGCTTAAGAGTGAGATGAATGTATCAATCTTAATGATCCTTTAGAACATCATGTAGAGAAAACAAAGAGACTTTCTTCTTCTGAATTTTATGTTGGTATGATCTTGTTAAAAGACTATAGCTCCTAGCAACATTTCCTTAGTTTATATTCAGTTCATTGGGACATAGGACTTCCCTCCCAGTGTCACTAGATGACTGAAGTAAGCTTTGATAAGCTATAACTTGAACCTTGCTTATGCTGAAACTTGAGCTAAAACCAAATTTAACCTAAAATTATGATCTAACTAAACAAGATTAAAATTAATCAAACTTAAAACATAACCAAATATAATTAGCTTACCAGATCCTAAAATTGGCCAAGAATTATCATTTACCGATATAAACATTGAAATTATCGTTTTCTTCATATATCATTTTAGGGCTTGAAACTTCATTATGAAAATTTTATGATGTTTATTATCACATGTAAAGATCATACAAAAACTATGGCAATTACATGATATAATTTTTACATAAAGCTTATCATTTCAGATTTCATGCATGAATGGTGCTTTATGCACTATAAAATTATCATTTTCTCCTCAAGCAGTCCAATGAATAAAATTTTATTTACAATTTGTATGATTTTCATTATCACAAATAAGAAACATGAAAGCTAATTTGATGACGATTATATGCACTTTTTACATAAAATTATGTATTTTGAGTTTTCATGCCTAAAAAATGGTCATATATGAAACTTTTTTCAGGACTTGTTCTTTTTCAAAATAGATTGCACGAGTACATATGAATCATCGAAATCAAATGGATCCATCCACGCCCAAATTAGACTCTATTTGGGAGCTTGTTGAGCATGCAATATTTTATGCAATAATATTGATAATAAAAAAAATAATTCTAATAATTCACCCAAAATAAACTCAAATTAAAATTAAACTTCAAATAAAGTGAATATGAGCTAAAAACACTTAATTTAATCCATTAAAACTCACTAAAAACTTTCATTCAAAATCTATCAAAATTTCTCTTATGACCGAGCCCACACTTTGACCTGAAATATTTTGAAATAGAGCTCACTTTGATAAAAATCAATTGTGCTGGTGTGTTCTCCATATTTTTTTGAACCTAATGAGCTAAGGTCAAAATTTTGACCATAACCTCCTCCAACCACTCAAAACCATCTAGTCACTTCAAATTGAAATATTTTAAGCTAGATGTCACTTCGTCAAACACTAATTACACCACTAGACTCCTTATATTTTCTTTTTCCAAATGTGCTATATTTATCATCTTAGACATTACCACTATAGCTATCCTTGTTCAAATTCAACTTCCCCCTCTTTTTTAATTTTCCCCTCTTTTTTTCTTAACTCCTCTTTCCAAAACTTTCCCCCACTTAGACCTTCATCCCACCAAAATCTCCTTACTCTCTTCATCCCCCTCGTTCTCTTGAAGCTAAGCCCCTCATCTCCCCTCATTCTCTTCCTCTCCCCCTCTTGTCTGAGCACAAAAAACCTTCTCCCTCGCACTCTCTAGCCTAAAGTCCTTCCTCACTTCTCTCCATCCGCTCATTCAACCAAAACTTCCTTTCCTTCTCCCTTTCTCTTCTAACTGAGACTCTCTATACCAAATACGACCATCCAAGCAAGCAAGCAGGGTTAATCGTCCAAGCAAGGTGAAAATTTACTTTACTTTTCTATTTATGATTATTTTTTTTGTTTCAAAGTCTTTGGATTGCATGAATCGTAAAATTGTGATGTGAAATATTGGCCTTCTCCACCTTCCTTTTATTCTTCCCCATGACTTTCTCTTCTTCCCTTTTTCTTCTTCCCTTTTTCTTCTTCCCTGTCAACCGAAACCCTACATAGTTCTCTCCTTTGTCCCTCTCTTTTCCACATACCCGAAACCATACAACACCCCATTCTCTCTCTCTCTCTCTCTTCTACTCCATACCTGAAACCCAAAAATCTCTCTCTCTCTTTCCTCTCACTAAACCCAGTCTCAATACTGTTCTCTCCCTGTCCTTTCAGTAAACTGACCATCAACAACCGAAAACCCAAATCCATAAACCTCTCTCCCTTCTTATTCTAAACCCTTGACACTTCCCTCACCTTCAGCGTATCTGAAACCCATCAATCCATCTCCTCTCTATCTCTAACTCTGAACCTACCCAAAGACCTAAATCATCACACACACTTCCTTCTCATCACATATTTGAAAGTTTAATTCACCCACCCAGTCACCTCTCAGATGCCTTCACCACTACCCAAAACCCTGCCTAATTCACTCACTTTACTCCTCACTTCAACCCTACCCAAAACTCAAAATATTCACTCGCCTTCTTCCTCACTCTATCGATGACTGAACCCTAATTCCACACTCACCGCTTCCTTCCCCTTCCCATTACCAGAAAACCTCACCAAAATCTTCTCTCCACTTTTTTTAAGCCTACTCGAAAGCCTTAAAAAAATTAATGTAGAGAAAAGAAAGAGAACATCCATGTGATTTATGGTATGTTCAATGTAAATTTCATGTCTTAGTTTATGTGCAGGTAAAATTTTTTGTAGTTGTGTGGTAGTTTATATTCATGCTAAATATCTATGATTGTGGCTTTAGGCCTTTCATGCTAAATATCTATGTATGCGGGTTTGTATTTAATGCTAAATAATCATGCTTGTGAGTTTATGTCTTTCATGTTAAATATCTATGATTGTGACTTTATGTCATTCATGCTAAATATTCATGTTTATGGCTTTATGACTTCGTGCTAAGAATCCATGAATGCAACATTATGTCTCCCATGTTGAATATCCATGTTTGTGATTTTATGTCTGTCATGCTAAGTATTCATGTCTGTGACTCTATGTTATTTATGCCAAATATCCATGCTTGTTGCTTTATGTCTCTCATGCAAGCTTTCATGTCGTGGGTTTATGTCTTCTATGCAAACTTCCATGTTTATTTCAACAGTGGATGTTTGTTAGTCATTTGTTAGAATATGCCATATATGAGAATCTTGATCACAAAAAAACACTGATATAACTTTTTAAACTAATTAAATGAAACATTATCAAGTAAGGAGGATAGATATATAGATTATCCTTCAAGTAGTGCACCTTTAGGAAACCCATGTGTCAAGTTGAATATTAAGCTAACAATTACGTCAATCTCTGATACTAATTTTTAAGAGGTTATGACACCCAAGAGGGTTAGTGAATTGGGTATTTTTAAAAATTTAAAATTTAAAAATATTTAACAATAAAAATAGCAATACTCAAAGCATAACCACATAAAATGAGATATGTACCCAAATTTGTTATATGTCAACGCCTAATCACCCCAACTAGGAATTCACTGAATCAAATCAATATTATAAACAATCTTTCATACTCTTATACACTAAATAAATATAACCCAAAACACTGTAATATCATCACTGGGCAAGCATAATCCCAAAATATTGAAGAAAAAAAAAACAATAAGAAAAATAAAAATTTTATAAGACCTAATATTCAAATTTTAATAATTTGTTTTTCTCACAACCTAAACTAAGCAATAATAAAGTAAATAAAAGTACTAATAAATAAAGTTTGTTTTTGTAGGTTTTAATCATACGTGACAAAAGATAGTTTTGCAACAAAAGTTTGATCATTAAAAAACATATTTTTCTAAAAGATAACAAATCATTCAACAAATACTAAATCTTTTAGAAAATAACTTTGAAATTCTATATAAAAAATTTTTTATAAGTTCAAACAAAATAAAATATAAATGAGATGAAATTTAAATTTATTTGTTTATTTATTTGTAAATTGATAGCAAATCTTTTTCAAATAATCAAACACTATGAAGCTCAAAAGCTACATAATAACATAACATAAGACTAGAATATGAGCTTACCAAACTTTGAAGATGAAGGATAGAAGTCAAGAAACATTTTCTCCCTTGTGTTTGCTTGAAGATGAAGACAAGAAATGAGAGGGTGCTTGATTATTCATAGCAAGAGTTCCACACCACCTTCAATGTAGCAAAGTTTGGCCAGGGTGTGAGAGCAAGAAGAGAGAAAAAAATCTGAAATTTACAAGCCACTCAAATAGAAAATGAGTGAGAAGAGAGTGGCCAGGCAAGGCAAAGAAAAAAGAGAGCAAAAAATTTGCTAAGGCAATAATTTGACTTTCAAATGTAATTTTCTTAAATATGATCATAATACTTTAGCATTTACTTTTCATTTTCAAGAGCTCTTATTTTTCTTATTTTATAATTCATAGAAAGACACAAACTCTCTTAAGTCCATACTAATTTGACTTTTACCCAATCTGATTGAAGAAGCTTAATTTTATAATTTGCTTAAAACACCTAAAACATATATGTTAGTAAACCCAAATATACAATGATTCATATTAATTAACTCGAGCTTGTTGGGGATCACTTTTATTTTTTTCTTTTGTTCAAAGTGATGGTGATAGAGATGGGGATGTTATTAGTAGAATTAAAGTTGGTTGGTTGAAGTGGAGGAATGCTTCAGGCCAATTGTGTGATAGAAAAGTACTGCTTAGACTGAAAGGAAAATTTATAAGTTAGTAGTGAGACCTGCAATGCTCTATGGCGTTGAATGTTGGTCTTTAAAAGAGAAGCATAAAACTAAGTTAAGTATTGTTGAGATGAGAATGATTTGGTGGATAAGTTGTTTTCCACTTAGAGACAAAATGCGAAATGAATATTTTCGTGATAAGGTCGGTGTAGCTCCAGTGACAGACAAAATTAGAGAGTCATCTTAGATGGTTTGGGACCATCTGATGATCCTATTAGGAGGGTATATATTTCAGATTTGACGTATGTTAAGAAAGGCAGAGGTAGACCAAAAAAGACTTGGGCATATTGTATAAAAAATATCTTAATTTATTAGAATTAAATGAAAATATAGCACTCAATAGGACTCAAAGGAGAAAAAGGGTTGATGTAGCGAACATCCCTTAGTGGGATAAAGGTTTATTGTTGTTGTTGTTTTTTTTTTCTTTTATTTTAAAATATGTATGTTTTATGTATCATTTTTCAAATTCTCACTCAAATATCAAAATTCATGGAATACCCCCAACTCATATTTTTCATCTTTATCAAATTCTAAATAGTTCGTTCGTTGCTTGCACGCGTAAATATATCAGTTTGGCAGTTAAAAAAAAACACCTGGATGATTAATTTGTAAATATCAATGTTTTGGGTGGTTTATATGTCATTATCCCTAAAAATTAATATGCAGATAGAAATGTAATATACAATACCAGATATATAAAACTGAGTCGGATAAGAAATCGTTGCTCTTGATGTTAAGCAAAATTGATTCACCAGTAATCTTTACAGGAACAGCTTTCACCACTAAAATGGTGGAAGCGTGTCTTATCTCTCACAACTATCAACCTTCTATAAACACTTGAAATCAACTTGATTGCATTATGGCAATCTAAACATATCCGCAAATTCTTCACAACTCTAATGGTGGCACCAGCAGGAGAACTAAGCAGTCCAAATGCAATGGCCAACTTCTCACTGTGCCTGTAAACTGCATCTTCCTTCTCCTCTTCGCAAATGTCAAAAGACACCTCCTTTATATCCGAAACATAACCAGCAAGCACCAGATCCCTTCCCATCTCTTCCAGCTTAGTGTGAATCTCTTCTATCCTTGGATGAGCCCGATCGCCTGCAACAAACTCATGCATTTCTCCATTGATTTCAATAAGACTGCACCCAGGAATCTTCTTTACACCTCTGTGCATCGCCATATCCTTCACCCTCGCAACGTCTTCCCATCTGTTGCACTTTGCATAAAGGTTCCAAAGCAGCACGTACGCGGCACCGTTATCGGGCTCAAGCTCGAGAATTTTGTTGGCAGCCAATTCCCCCATCTCCAGATTTTTATAAACTCTGCACGCACCAAGCAGAGCACCCCATACCCTGGAATTAGGCTTCATTGGCATGTTTGTTATTGTCTCCAATGCCTCCTTAAGCTGCCCAGCTCTCCCAAGGAGATCTACCAAACAACCATAGTGACTCACATTGGGCGATACACCATGAGTGTTGATCATGCCAGAAAAGATTTCTCGGCCCTCATCAACCAGTCCGGCATGGATGCAAGCTATTAGAGCTCCAATGTAGGTAACATCATCAGGTCTTATAGATGTGCTCAGCATCCTGGTGAAAAGATCAAGAGCTTGTTCTCCCTGTCCATTAACAGCAAGGCCTGTTATCATTGCAGTCCATGTAAATTTATCCTTTTTTTGCATCTTGTCAAAGATTTCCAGAGCTTTTTCCACGCATCCGCACTTGCAGTACAGATCTATCATAGCATTGTTCACAAACACATCCATATTAATCTTGTGGTGCTCCATGTAAACTCTTGCCCACTCTCCTAACTCAAGTGCACCTAAGTTTGCACAGGCAGTGAGCACACTGACCATGGTGAACTCGTCCGGCCTCACACTCGCAGCCTGCATCGCTCGGAAGATCTCGAGAACCTCCTTGAAACGGTTTGCCTTAATATACCCATCAATCATGGCGGTCCACGATATGATATCCCTTTCGGGCATTCGGTCGAATAGCTCTCGAGCATGGTCGACCTGTCCGACATTAGCAAACCCAACAACCATTGCAGTCCAGGAAATTACATCCTTTGTTTCCATATTCTCGAATATACTACAGGCAGTCCTAATGTCACCACATCCAGCATACATGTCGATTAACGCATTCTGCAAAGCGAGATTGGGCTCTATGCCGAAGTTTTCAATGTTTCGATGTATCCAAGCTCCATACTCAAGGTTTTTCAACTTGGCGCAAGCGGAAATCACCAAAACAAGGGTGACCAACGTGGGTTCAACTTCAAGCTCCTCCATCTCCGCAAAAAGCTTGCATGATTCCTCATATTCCTTGCTCCTATTATAAGCAGAGATCATGGCATTCCACAAAACTGAATTTTGCTTAGGACTTCTCTCAAACAGCTCGCGGGCAGCATCCATCTCGCCGCCCATGGAGTAGACGTGAATCAGAGCATCCTGAACGTGTGGATTGGCGCAAAAACCAAACTTTGTCACATGTGCATGGAGCTCATCACCGAACTCCATTGCCATCTCTCGATTGAATGCTTTGAGCAAGAAAGGGTAGGTGTAGTTGTCCGGTCCTACTCCTCGGGCGAGCATTTCGATGTACAGAGATACAGCGGCTTCTGGCGAGCTATTGTGCGAGTAACCCTTAATCATGGTGTTCCACATGAAGTGGTCCGGTTCAGAAATTTCATCGAACAGGAGGCGGGCGTATGCCATATCGCCGTGGCCTTGGGTGCAGCAGAACGAAACCAGGCGGTGCTGCTCCGTGAGGAAACCGGAGAGGCCGGAGCGGACGACTTGTGAGTGGATTTGCTTGAAGTCCTTCATTGATTTGCAGTGATCAAGGAGAGAGATTATGGGAAGTGTTCGTAGAGGAGATGGGGGCTGGGTGGTGGGAAGCAAGTGTTGGGTTGAAGGGAAAGGGAGAGGAGCGGGGGAAGCCATGGAAGAACTTGGCTTGGGGAGACTATTGGGAAGGATTGATGGGATAAAGGGTGACAATTGGGTTCTGCTACGGGAATGGAGCCATGAACGCATTGACAATGGGAGGTTGCAAAGTTTTCACATTTCGGGGATTGTTTCGGAAAGACAGCTTTACACACATTGTAGGCGAAAAAAAATTATCTCAGGTTTCCGAAGGTTCTGATTGTAATAATCAATGTATTATTGAAATATTTTATCAGTATTATTTGTGGAAAATAAATTATTATTGAAATACTCCCCTACTTTACTTGATTTGGGGCTGTGTTATTCCAATAATAATATATTGAAAATTGAAATAACATGAGAAATATGTCAAATAACATAGCCCCAAATCAAGTAACACAGATAAATATTTCAATAAAACCGCAAAGTAATCGAATAACACCACATAATACTCGAATCACATTTCATTTTTTACAAATAATATTGATGGAATATTCTTGTAACACAACGGGATATTCGAATAACTTAGCTACTATTGGAATCCGAACGTACCTCTACGTTCGGAGTCCTGACATAATATGCGCTTGTGGATGACATGAGTTCCTTCAAGGAGAAAATATTGACTTCGCACCAATTGCGTGCACCATCTCAATTTGTATTGCATGTTAAATCAAAAGGGAGAATTTACGTGAATATCACTTAAATCTTTGATATCACATAAAAAATATTATTATTTTTAAATTTAAGACACTTGGATATTGAATATGACATTTTAATTATCCAATTTTTAAATATAATAGGTTAACCACTGAGACACCACCAACAAATCTGCAACGTCTAGCACGAATCACGGGACGTGACATGGGTCTCGAACAACTCTTTTTCCAGCAAGAAATATACAAACTTCAATCAAGAATCATTTACAGCTCCAATTTAAACAAATTTATAGTCAAACTTGACAAGCACGACAAGACAGACCCAATGATACCAAAATTAGTCTGGTTTGAACCAAATCTAGCCCCGATCAAGACGCTAGACCATGTTTGAAAGTTTTCCATATATATTTCAAAAGGTCAAACAGATGTCGAATCCGACAAGCTTATAATTGAATCGAGCTTCTCGGCGAGACAAATCCAACTAGCTCAAAATCGCTAAATTCCAACATTGTTAAAACATTCAAATGTTCATTAAACACTGTCCGAAGCAGGGAAGTCTTCTGAAACGTCCGATCAAATTGGTTCATATGTTTGCATTAATTTCACTCAAAGCTCTATAAGTAGAGCCTCTTCAGGCTTGAAGAAGAGCTCGAAGCTTTGAGAATGGGTTAAACTCCTTAGCTCTGCAGTTAAGAAAATCACTTAGGTGCCAGTCCTGTGAATATCGACGTTTCTAGTGCTATGTACTTAATTATTATCCCATTAATATTTTAACACATAGGACTTACATGAAAAAAAATTAATACAACATACATAATTATCCACACATCTAGCACCTATAAGAAAAATATCCTTATACTAATGCAAAGCATTAGCCATAACAAATGCATGCCAATCACCCAAGTTAAGCAAATATATGAATTCATCCCCATCTCATAAAAGATTTTCTTTAGGATTAAATAGACCCATCAAACCCATAACTCTACACTAAATGGCTAAGGATTTGATAATTTGGCTTATCACAACACCAACCAATGTTCAAAAATAGTGATAAGCTGGCACATAAAGTTAAAGCACATTAAGATATTAAATCAAAATGATGACAAGTTGACACATTGCATAAACAAAAAGATTAGTACTAGTCCTTAGAATCATTCTAGAGGATGTTGTATGATGCAAGCCACTTGGACACAAGAGAAACTAAGATAAACTAGACTAAAATAGCACATGATTCATCTTAAAATGTGTGGTCTCAAGCTTGTGGACCAACCATCTCTGGCATGATAACTTGTGTGCTTAATGATTTAATGTATGGGGCACTTACATAGATACCTCTCAATTCCTATGTATTTCCATATAAACTTCTAAATTTGCTTTTTATATTTATACCACCCAAACATTTCATATCATATAAAAAAAAGACCACAATTTTAACTTTTAAAATGGAAATATATCTTTTCTTACGTAGGTAAGGAGGTATGTATGTAAGATTGAAGATTTTTGATGGAAATGTAAATACATAAGACTCGAGTGATACGTATGTCAATATTTCTATTCTATTTTTAAGTTTTAAACCAGTCAAAAACTTGCAAATAAGGTTGAAAAATGTGGGATTTACAAATAGTGCACACAAAACATTGGAAATTACATATTTTGAATCTGACCTTCTTTATTTTCGTATTTAGAACTCTATTAGCCCTATTAATATTGGCGAGACCGACGACAGGTAGTATACAGAGATATTTCAGAGTGTAACTCGGGTGGAGAATAGCTTTTTTTTTTTCTTGATCGTTTCATTTTGCTAAGATTGCTATTGAGCTTTGATGAATTTTAGTCATTCAATAAAAATCAACTGTATTTTCAATATTTATAATCCTTTGATTTAAAATATTCATAATTCCTGGATGGGATTTTAATGATTTTTACAAGTAAGTTCTAAGCTCTACATCTTTGTTTTTGAAGATCTTCTCTTTTTTGTTTGTTATTGCTTTATGCTTTATTAGGTTTTGTTGTTTGATTTTATGTTTCTTGGTTTTACTCTATCTCAAGTTTTTTTTTCATTTTTTTTTTAATTGTTAGTCTACTATCTTGATTTTTTTTTGTATTATAGTTTGTACTTTTCATTTCTACTTCCTTCAGACGCTTGGGCATCAACTTGATATGCAGATAATGTCATCTTTGATGAATGAATTGCTACTTCTGTATGTTCGAACTCCTTCCCATAGTTTTCTTGTCCAACAAAAGTTTCTGTTTGATGAAATTGATAGTCTCAATTTCATCTTCTTGTTTCGTTTGGTCATTCTTAGTTTGGTTGTTGTTTTTGTTGTTTTTGTTGTTTTTATTAGTCATTTTATTTAGTTATGTTGGGTGTTGGGTTGCCCTTTGCATCTTAGATTTGTACTTGTGTGAGTTGTATTTATATCGTAGAGTTGTATTTCTTTCTTTTTGTTTATTATATTACTGGCATGACCCTCACTTTTTCCCAAAAAAAACAAAAACAGAAAAACAAGGGGAATGGAAGAGGAGCTAGAACCACCAAATAACTCCTAAAAGGTGGCGAGGGAAGCGGTCCAGAAGGTTGGTATCTAGAGGTAAACATAGATTGTAGGAAGGTATGATTATGGTAGGACAATGACTACAAACATTAATACCAGTGACGTAAGTATTGGAGCACAATACATCCATCCAACCATTATTAGATGTGAAAAAAGTACATGTGGATTTCATTATATTTTGATTATATTGATTGTATTGATACAATCGATACAATCAAAATACAACGAAATCTATATGTGCAGAGTCTGCACTAATAAATTTTCCCACCCTCTTGAAACCTTGAAGATGGCGACTTTGGAGTCTTGGAGACAGCAAGGCCGACAAATCTCATTGACAGGTTACCTCAATATTCAAATTTCATGAAGGAATCGGCGGCACAGTGACATAAGATTACTATGCATATTACTATTTATTTAATTTTGATTATTTGGAAGCTATATAAATAAATCACAGTCATAACCAAATTACAATGTTGATTTATAAGAGCTTTTCTTAGAAAGGTTAGATCTTTCTTTAGTTCCAAGGAGGCCATCAAAGCTAGAAGTTTTCCAATGGGCATTGAGCTGGTTCAACTTATGTTTCAAAGACCGATGAGAGGAGGAAGCAACCTCCTTCCCAAGTGCAATCCCTGTGGAAAAAAAATATTCCATCCGGATGCCCGCATATCCAGCTGATCAACCACCGGGTGCTACATCGCCTGCCGATGAGGTGTATGGCGACGTGGTGCCCGGTGGATGGCTGTCCGAAAGTTTAATGTTCATAAAAGTTGGTTTTCTTCTCCATGTGACACAACTTCGAAAATGTCAAGCAGAAAGCCACGAGATGAAAAAAATATTACATGAGGATGAGATAAAAGATGATACGTTATGAGATTATTCACTACAATACCGCCACAATACTGTCATAATACTACCAATCTGTACAGACGGATTCCATACTTAATATTCACTCCAAGAGAAGAGGGAGAACTTAAAAGTTCTATTTTAATAAAGTTTTAAAAAATTATAGATAAACGAGCCCCTTCTAATCCTAATAAGTGGAATGCTTATATGTCTTCCATCATATACCAACAAAATAAGAAAATAAATATGAAAGAAGTTTAAATATAATTGAGCCTCTATTAAGGTCTAATAATAATCATTAATTATTTAGGCTTTCTTTATGAGGCATCTTCTTCTATAAAATTTCATTTAAAAGCAAATTCACCATAAATGGTGGTATAAAGTTGCCATTTTGGTAGATGAAAAGGAGCCAAAATGCTTCTTCAAACAAAACCAAACGAATTGGGCCACCTAGCATGAAAGAAGGAAGCTGGGGGTTAGTTATGTAATTTCTATTGTTTTGTGTGTCATGTTTGTAAATCCGCCCTGAAAAAAAAAGCTACAAAAATTAATATCTCCTCGTCTCCTCGTCCCCTCGTCGGCACTTCAGCCGGTACACAAACCCTAGAAGAAGCACGATCATTCGTGCAAAGCTGATGACTATAGACGACGACAACTCAATCTACGTCGGCGGCCTCCCGTACGATGCCAGTGAGGCTGACCTCCGCCGCGCCTTCTCCCTATACGGTTCGGTAGTTGCCGTGAAGGTAGATCGTCAATCCCTTCTCAGAATCTGTTGAAACGCCTTATTAATCTATCATTCTTCTTTAATGAATTCCAATTTTAACGTAGAAATTGAGTTGTGGAGCAGAATCTGTTGTGCTTGTATGACGTATGCCCCTTGAATCCAAACTGGACATTTGAGTTGAGATGGGTAGTTCTGGAATTAGGAGATGGACTGCGATGAGAATGTTTGTTACGCTATATTGTTTTGCACTATTTGAGAGGAGTGCTTGAAAATGTAGGATTTTTAGGGATTCTGGATTATTCTAGCGGGGGACATTGCCTCATTATGGGCGAAAATGTTGTTCGTACCACTTTTAGTTGTTAAGAGATATGGTTGCGTCTCTTCTTCCTTCATAAATGGAGTCCTATGGTAAATAAAACACCCCAATTGTTTGCATGATTAGTTTATAGCGTTATTGGAATGAGGAAGAAACGTATATAGATATTTTATTTAGTACTCTGACTACTAAATTGTTTAACTTATATGCAATTGTGATTAGAAAGTAAGGATTGTACCTAACCTGGTGAGTAAGGAGTTTGTTGAACTTGATGCTTTGATGGATCTTGTTGCTTCATCAAAACTTCTTGTGCTGAGAAAGCAAACATTGAGGTTGTTGTTGAGAAAGAAGTTGCCGAGAAGGATCCATCTCCTCTTGTGGATGAAGGTGTGTAGACCATTGTTCCTTTAACTAAATCCAATAATATTGTTATTATCTTCACAATGAGTGAACATTTAGGTACAACTCAAGAAGAGATTAGAACATAAGTGAAGTCGGCTATAAGAGCAAGAATTAGGTCTTTCTCATTGACTTTTGTTTTTTGAATGCGTGCAAATATTGCATTAATAAGTCAAAATCACAAAAAAGTATGTCTGTATACACCTATCATCTACAAAAGCGTGACGTATCATCTATAGGATTAGAATAAAGAGCACTATGATCATTTACACGCTTTAAAACAAAAGAATTTTCTAAAGCCAAATTAGCTTAGAAGTGAGCCGAATGGTTGCAGTCTCTAGCCGTGTGGAGGAATATAACCCACCGTAGTGAGGAAAGCTAGATTTGAAGCCTTGGATGGTTGGCTTTGCCACATCTTCTTCTCTAATGTAGTTCTCAAGAAATTTATGAAATTCTCATTGTCTCCTTTAATAACTACTCATTTGCTCTCAAGCAGCCATTGGTCGCACATCCCTTTTATCAGTGAAATGGCTTCAAGTTCAGTTTGGGCCGAGTCCCAATGTTCAATATTATGCCTTGCCGCAATTAAACCATTCCCTTCTTCTTCGTGTATAATTGCTCTGGTCCTTGCCACATCGGATGATAGAAAAACCCCATCTAAGTTAATTTTTATCCACCCTGGAGAGGGAGGGTGCCAGTAGGAAGGAGAAAAACTCAGCCCACGTGGCTGACTAACACCCCATTGTTTCCGGAAAGGATATAAGTGGGTTTTAGTGAGGCATTCAAGGACATTGGCAACAATAATGGTTCAAGTACCCTAAGATTGTCCATGAACTTTGGCATGTCGTGCCCTCCAACAATGATGCACCTCATAATAATATGTTTGACTCAAAGCAACAGTTCCTTTTCCTATCTTGCTTAATATGAGAATGGCTTCCTCAGAGCTATTAACTCGGGTTAGGTGATTACCCCTTTTGCCCAAAACATGGGTAACATATTTTAGAAATCTACATTCAAATGTAATATGGGTTCTATTCTATTCCTTTTCGCAGTCCCAAGGACAATTAACAATGTTTATCAACCCTTTCTTGGTAACCATTTTCGTGTAGGAGTGGCAGCATCATCAACCTCCATCGAAACAAATTCTCTTGAGGGTGTAATTGTAACTTTTTAAGCCATTTGAACTCACTTTGTTTAAGAAAAGCTTCTTCATGTGCCCAAGATGTAATAGTTCTACCTGTGCACATACAGATGAGTTCAATTTCATCCTGCCCGACATTTGTATAAATCGGAATTTGCATTATTATATCCCCAAGTTTCTTATCAAAGCATTATCAAATCATCTGTCATTCCAACAATTATTACTGATAAGATAAGCAAGTATTCGTGTTTATCTAGCTTAGTGTGTGTTTGACCATAAATTATCCTTTGTGAACACACTCCGAGAGTTTATGACTGAATGAAAGAATAAAGAGAGAAAGAGAGAAAGGGAGTAAGTCAAGAGTTCCTGTTGAGAGAGAGTAAGTAAAAAATCATTTTATTTGTATTTTTTGCTTCATATTTATAGAGATTTATTTTGTACAATTACAAAAATGTGAGAACAGTTATGAAAATAACTCTTAATGCAATTGATGTTTTAATTAATCATATGAATTTCATATCATATTTGTGTTACAATCTGAATTTTAACGTAATAGTAATTGACTGATTGACTTGCTTGAATTTAACTGATTGAGGTGACCAGCCGAGTAGTGACCGTGCCATAGGTGGTCGGTCCAGGCGTCCGATTGAGTGCTGATCTTGTCTGCCGTGGTAAAGGGGGGTCGACCAACCACGATCAAGAATTCCCTCCGGTGCCATGGTCGATCGAGATTGTCGACGTGGTCAATTGTTCGAATTTTTCGTCATGGTATGTTGGTCGATTTTTGACCACGTAGATAGTAGTTGAGCCGTATGATGTCTTGGTTGTCTGGCCGTCATCTGGGCAGTTCAAATGCTTTGAGATTCGTGCTGACAGTTGTTGTGTATGCATATTAGTTTTTCGAATTTTTCTATTCCTTGAAAGTGACAACCATGATAAGGACAAAGAAATTATTAGTATTCAATGGTACTAAGTTCAAGATATTCAATTTAATAATCAACTCCCCTCAGATTTTGTGCTCAATATACTTTATAGATAAGAGTCGTAGGCTTAACATTACATCCGCTGTCGTCATTTTTCCCTGATCGGCCGATTTGCATTGTGGCTGACGATATGAGGGAGCTCCATGTAGACCCCAAGATTCTGGCGAAGATGGGCAACGGGCCTCCAACTTCTGTAAAAAAAGATCATGCTTAGATAAGAAAAGCGGCCAAGGATCGAACTTGGGTCGATTGATCAAGTCGGCTCTTCTGGGGACCCTGAGGGGTAGGTGTCGAGATCGCGATTTCTGAGTCGGGCACGGGTGCGAGCTCCAGGGCATCGAGGAGGGTGAAAAGGGTCGGAAGGAATAGAGATTGGAATCTCTCCTCAGCCACTATTGCAAGAAGGCGAAGACATCTTGCAACAAAAGGAGGGAAAATGTCTGGAGACCATCTCCTCAATAGATAGGATTATGAGCACGTAAAGATTTTTGTTTGGCCGCCACCAAATTTTAATAGTTCTTTGACCTTTTTCATTTGCAGATGAATTGATCGAGTCAAAGGGTCACCAGGACGGCAGAAAACCGAAAGACACTGCGGAGTCTGTTGCTGCAGTGGTTGTTCTACCGGTAGAGCTCACGGGAGTCCTATTGGTATCCATTTCAGAAGGATACTAGCGATCCGCTTCTTTGCTCGCTGGTGGTACTATATAAGAGCAAATGAAACATTAGTCTCCTTCCCTTGGAGCGGTGGGGCAACAGACATAAGGGACCAGGTCCTTGGCGGTGAGGGTTGGTTCATCGACGTGATCGATCAGAGATCTGACCGCTAATCATGTGCGGGAGGTCTCAGTCCCTCCGATCACGGTTTTGATCATGGCGGCCCTGCAGGCGAAGGCTGCTGCTTTGCAGGATAACATGGCCGAGGTGTTGTGCGAGCTTGAAACACTTTGGGAGTCGACCGACTTGTCCAAATTCCACTGCAAGTTGACTGATTGGAATAAGTTAGGATAGGAGGGGCGATGGTCCTCTGAAGGTTGACTCAAAAAGGGTATGTCCCACCGAGGCCTCGGAAGACTCGCTCATAAAATATTTTATTTTAAACCTGTAATAATGTTATTTGGAAATGAAAAGAAATTTGAGTAAATTTGAATAGAAGTTTTGTATGTGACTCATCATTGTACGACACTTCGTTTTTCATGTTTGCTCTATAAGTAGGGTGCAAGACCATTATTTCTTACTTTATGTGTTTCTGTATCTGCCCCTAAGCTTTTGGTTTTATTTTCTTTTTTTCCCGTTTTGTTCTTTCGGCTTTCTTCAATTTTTTAAAATGGCCCCGAAGTACTCTTCCACCCTCTTCGGCTCCGTTAAGAGCATTGATCCTTCGTTCTTGAAGGAGAACGAAGTGAAAGAGTTGTAGAGGAAGTATATTGTGCACGATTGCGTCTCCCTTCATAAATTGCCCAGGTAGGGGCGGGCGACGGACCTTTTGGGTAAGGATCTGGTCTTTTGCCAAGACCAGTTCAAATATAACATCAGTTTGCCTCTGTGCATTGAGCTCCGTAGTGTCTTTAACATGTATGTAGTTATTTTGTTGCAAGTAATGTCGAACTTCATTGTCGCAATATTTATGTTTGTTCTTTTCTATTTGCGGGAGCACGCCTCGTGGATTATCAACCTCTTTAAGTATTTTTTTTTTTCGTTTAAGGTCGATAGGGAGAGTTTTGTCATGTACTCGGCGGGAAAGGAGCTCCAATTGACAGGAGCAGAGAACAAAATAAATGACTAGAAGAAGTTCTTGGTAGATTCTTGTTTTGATGCTTGGGGGATTCATAATGAGCCGATAAGATGCTCGGTGTCCAAGCTGAGGTTTCTCCCGTAAAGCATGATCGACAGAGAGATGTTGACCGACCGTCATCCATCGATTCGGCAATATACTGCATAGGCGAAGGTTACCCGTGCGTTAGCCGGTTAGATGACAGAAGCGCTATGGCGTGATTCGAACATTGTAGAGGATGTTCAAATGAGAGAGGTGAAAGAAAAGTTGGCTACTAAGCGCTAGAAGCAGAGGCATTTCACCGAGTCAAGTAATCTTATGGGAGGCGAGGATCCACCCTCTTACAATGTGGCTACGAAATATCATGTCTCCTTGTTGCTCATAGCTTTGTTATTCAAGACCAGGTTACTAGCAAGGTCACTGCTATTTCTCGAAAATATTCTTCTCACTTTGTTAATGTAGGAGAAGGTGTTGAGAGGGAGCCCACTTTTGAAGGGACTTTGATCGGAGCTGCAGCTGCAACTGCCTCTTCTTCTGCAGATGGTGTGCAGGTTGGTACGTCACTGACCATTGCTGCTCTACCGTATCCTTAGGCCGGTAGTTGTTCCTTCATTTCTCTATCCAAGAGGTACAAGACGAGTCAGGCCGCCCCTTCTTTTATGTGTAGTTCTTTGTCAGGGGAGTCGACTTCATCCATTAAGAGTGAGATCCCACCTTCGCGTGAGGGAATAAAGCTACGTCGGGGAGGAAAGGAGCCGATGGAGGGAGCGGACGCTTCACCCCTCCTGAAAGAAAGAGGGGTTCTGTGTGGGAGTACGTGCCCGAGAGTGTCGAAAGGGTATTGAAAGATGCCAGGAAGCGGTTTGGTCTGTTGGATCAATCTTTAGATTGGTACCCACAAATGGATTTCAACAGAGAGCCGCCCTCAGCTCTGCTGAATCTACTGTGGTTCGGACGGCTCGACCGCGCTATGGGATGCTTCAGTTACCAATAGCTTCTCAAGAATGTGGGTCTGTTGCAGTTAATGACGGCGCAGAGCGCCCATTTCTTAGGGATGGCCTTGCTCGATGTGGAGCTGTCGCCGGTGGTAGCCCAAAAAAAGTAAGTTTCGCTGAAGGCGGATCTTAAAAGGGCTTACGACGATTAAGACCTTCTGAAGCTCAAGTTTGATAAGTCCATGAACAAAGAATCCCTTGGCACAATAATGGCTTTGGAGAACGAAAACGCTGAGCTGAAATAGAAAGTCGCCTCTTCGGTCTCCAGAGAATAGTACGAGGATGGCCTGACGGAGTATTTTAAACTTGGGGTGGACTATGTCATTCAACAATTCATTCGTCATGGCTTGGTCAACCCTTAATACTTTGATCCTAGGGAGTTCTCTGTTTTGACCTGAGATGAGCATACAAGGAGTCCCAAGGAGGGGGACAGCTCGGGAAGCGAGGAAGAGTCGGTTACCTGATAAGACCCTACAAAAATGAGGACTTCCTTTCTTCTTTTGCTAGAAAAGTTATTTGCATTGTGCAAAGAGACTTGTATTTTTTTGTTCATATTAAGGAAAAGAAACATTTCGGCTTCTTGTAATTTTTTTTTTTCTATTTTAGTTTATGAATTTTTTTATTTTATCTGAGACATTAGCCCTTTAAAGAGACCGCTCTTGGGTAGTCCCATGTATTATGAGAAACCAACTTAATGTTAGTGCTTCGGTCAGTTAACTCTTATAGGGTTTAAGGTGACGACCCCAACATTTTTTGCTTTGATTTCATTCTCTTCCGATTCATACTGGGGGGCTCATGGATGCAAAAGAGATTCGTATGAGGCCGAGCGAGGAGAACGTGGAAGAAAACCAAAATACTTGGAGAGAAGAAGCCGATTGGCTTCCTGCAAGGCTTTCGACCGAGGATGGCCCTTCACGGTGGATGTGATGATTTGTGGACGAAGCATAGGTCCAACATATTCCCAGGAAGGATCACGTTTGCCCGATCGTGCGTTGCCTAGAGATGAACATGTAGTGCTCTTCTTTCATTGGCTACGATAACCTAGCTCTCTTCTCGTCTTCCTGACGGTGGTTGCCAGGGTTTTTACTCGAATAATAATGTTAGAAAAGTAGAGTTCCTGGCAACCCACATTGTGCCTTCTCTCTTCCAAAGGTATTGTTTTAGAGTCTGTTTGGGGTAGCTGCAGCTTATCAATAAGTTGTTGCGCAACAGCTGTCCTAGGAAGCTGTTGCAGTTAAGCTGACTGATTATTTATTTTTTATAGTTTGAAAATAACCGTGCGACAACTGTTTCTGGATAAATAATCAATCTGCTCCTATGTAGCAAGCTGTTTGTAACATATATCACAACAATATATTTTTTACTTGAGAAACAAAAAATTCACTTCATAACAGTACAAAAAATAAGATATTCGTCTCACTTAACAGTGAACATCAAGATTGCTACAAAAACACTATTAAATTTACATTTAATAATATGATGATGTTATTTTTAAAATGCAGACGACGTATGTCATGAGCTATGCCGTTCTTCAGGGATGAAATTTATTCCCGATCACTGCCGGTAGTGAAATCTGCCAGACTCTCTTGCCCCCGGAAGAAGTCACACTTTTTAATTTACCACGGGTACCTGTAGAACTGTCTCTCGTAGTTATGTGTCTGAAATGACGTCAGTAGGGAAGTCTGAAGTCCTCAGTGACAGCAATCGGTGGGAGATCCGTGAAACCCTGGAGCTCATCTTTCCTGAATGATACAAAATGTAATTCATTAGTTATAACACAAGTTAAAATTACTAAAAGAAGTAATTAAGTACAGTTTTTTTGTAGGCGTGAGTTCTCATAGAACTCAGTATACTAGCCAACGAAGCTGTCACTAGACCTTATAAAAAATAAGGTTCGTGGTTGCCTTTAACTCACATAAAATCATGTTTGTGTATCACATATGCATATCACAAAAAAAGATCATTTAGAAGATCCTCAAAAACCATTTCACCGAAAAGAAGAGATGAACTTAGTTGTCTGTATTAAAATTTCACATGTGACACCAACCAACAACGACTAACAAACCATCCAGAAGAACTCATGAAGTCAAACGTCTCACAGACCTCTTAGACTCAATAAAAGAAAAAACAAATTAAATGCAAATGAAATAAAAACACATTTAAATAGCATGAAAAACTCAAATAATCAATATGAAATATACAAGAAACGAAAATAAATAGGAACTAAATAAAATAAACAAGTAAAATTTGATAAATGAAATAAATAATTACAGTTTTGTTTAGACGTGAGGCCTCAGAGAACTTTGTATACCAACCAACGAATCTGTCTCAACAAGTATATAATATACCTTGTCAAAAAAGGGTTTTTGCTTGCTTTAACCCACATAATACTAAGCTAGTGTCTGTCTCATATGCATATCATAAAAAATGACCTTCTAGAAGAACTTCAAAAACCGTTGCATCGAAAAGGAGAGATGAACTTGGTTGTCTTCATTAGAGTTTCACATGTGACACCAACCAATAGCGACTAACAGACCATTCAGAAGAACTCATAAGGTCAAACACTTAATCATCGACACCTCAAACCCACCAAAACAAAAACAAAAAAATGCAAATGAAAAAAAAAACACTTGCAAATCACATAAAAAGCTCAAACATTCAATATTAAATATATATGAAAATAAAAATAAACAGAAAATGAATAAAATACAAATAATATTGAATATAGTACAAATAATAAAATAATAAATATTCTAATCACTCTCCTGCTATCACATCGGTAATTTATTCCTTCAATTTTGTCATCTCGCTTGCACCTTTCTCGTCTACAATACATGTTGTGACAAAGAATGCACAAGACAATACTCAAATGTTTTGACTTTACATGCTCATGATCCCCATCTGTCAGACAGAAATCGAAGTCGTTGTGGGAAGGATGTTGTTAAATGAAATTGTGGAGTGTCATCATGACAATCATAATTTTCATCTGTTTAGGAAACGTGTAAGATGACATATCGCAGTATAACTAATTTCTTCTTCCAAACACCGAAAGTACTCTCAATGGCACGACATAAAGAGGAATGTTTTTTATTGAACATTTCTTTTCTATCTTGGGTTACATTGCTTGCTTGCTCAAACTCTGGTATGTGGTATCTCGTATCAGGATAAAACTTGAGATACCCTAGCTGTAACGGATATCTAACATCAGCCAAGTAGTATTTACCTGATATGCACTGCATAATTAGTTGTGAGGTAAAGTTGAATTACGAGAGTAGCTGAGTCTCAAGCGTACCTGCAGAAGGATGTGCATCCGTTAATGTAGCAATCTATTTTTTCAGAAAACAACCATAACTTTAACACTAAATTTATAGCTTTGTGCAAATTTTCTAGAAATTAAATTATCTGCACGGTTTGTCTCCTTTAATAATGTTACTGCCTGATTAAAGCATTCTTCGGGCATGCTGTAATCGGATTTGATGCTCAACCTTCTCAAAGCAACCAATAACTCCGTATGTAAAGTGCATCATTCCCGCAAAGGTTGTTATGCAACACTTAATAGTTTAAAAATTTGTTGCTTCTCAGTGTTCGGTTCTTGAACACCATCTGGCACTCTCCCAACAAAATGGGCTCTGCTAATATTATCAATTATTTCTTTATATATGCCAGAATTGTGAAACGTTGGAGGGCATAACTTGATGAGGCTCCAACATAATCGTACTGAACATCTGGTTTAAATTTACCATGTGAAGTTCAACACCAATATTCAGGTTTAAATCACCTACAATATAGATTCAACTTCACTTCTTCAGATGTCAGGAAAGCTTGATTCTTGTGTTTCGCACAAGGACATTGAAACCTGCCTTCTGAGAGGTAATCAGGGAGTTGCGATGCTGCTTACTTGAATTCCTCAACGCTAGTCAGAAGCTCATCAGTAAATCTTTCTTTCTGAATATAATTTGTTATACATCCATGGTCTCATATTTCGGATATTCATCTACATCATAGAAGTAGCTCTATAGATTATGAAAATGTCATTGCATCCTATTTAAATCCTTTGCCAGTCAACTCCTGCATGACTACCACCTAAACTTTACATTTTACCAAAAAAAAAAAAAAACCGCACAACGCTTAAGCAATATATAGCTAACACAAATTTATTTTGGACATGTACATACATAGGACAAAATTTTTATGCATTTACATATCTCACACCTAACTCACACGTCACTCAAGTCTTTATTATTATTTTTGGGGCAGTTAAAGTCATATCACCAAATTCTTATGTACATATGGCACACTTAAACTTTTATATTTAGACGTATAATATCGAAATTTTTAATATCACATTGGAAATATTACTAACACTACATAAACACAAAGCCCAAGCTAAACATGACTAACACAATTTTTTTTGGGCATTTACATACATAGCACAAGATTCTTATGTATTTACATACCTCACACAAACTTTCATATTTAGATAGATAGCACTCAAATTTGGGGCATTAACATACATAGCACAAAATTCTTATATGTATACATCTCTCAGATATAAACTTTTATATTTAGATACATAACACTCGGATATTAAAAATAAAGTTTTTTTGGGGCATTTACATACGTAGCACGAAATTCTTATGTATTTAGATATCTCACACCCATACATAGCAAAAAATTCTTATGTATTTACATATGTTACTCAAATTTTTTTAGATACATAACACTCAAATTTTCAAAATAAAAATTTTTTAGGCCATTACATACATAGCTCAAAATTCTTATTTATTTCCATATCTCACACATAAACTTTTATATTTAGGTTTATAATACTCAGATATTCAAAATAAATTATTTTAGGGGTATTTACATAAATAACACAAAATTCTTATGTATTTGCATAGCTCAGACCTACACATAGCACAAAATTTATATGTATTTATATGTTTCACACCTAAAGTTTTATAATTAGGCGCATAGCATTCAAATCGATAAAAAATTTTTTGGGCCATTTCCATACATTGCACAAACTTCTTATATATTTACATATTTTACACCTAAACTTACAAAATTCTTATGTATTTATATGTTTCACACCTAAAGTTTTATAATTAGGCGCATAGCATTCAAATCGATAAAAAATTTTTTGGGCCATTTCCATACATTGCACAAACTTCTTATATATTTACATATTTTACACCTAAACTTTTATATTTAGGCACATAACACTTAAATCTTATAGAAAATCATAAAATCCAAATGCATTGCATAGTTAACAAATAATTCCGAATTCCAAATCTAAACCCCTATGCAAATCTATGAAAAAATATCAAAATTTTTGTAAAATCGATGCTTGGAGGGGTAGATGAAGCTTTCGTAGATGAAGCTTTCTCAACTTTGACGAAGTTCGAGCGGTGAAAATGAGCTGGTGACACCGAAAACTGAGCTGAGACATGGAGGAACGACGGTCGAGAGAACCTTGCGATGGGGAAGAAAGGAGTGCATGTCTCGGTTGGAGGGGGGGTGATGCTTATTAGGTCATTAGCTAATTCGGACGCTAATATGTCTATTTAGCGTCGTCAAATCGACACTACTCGCCTGTGTCCACTTATTTATTTTCGAGACTGCACGCCACGCTAAACAGATGAAATTAGACACTAATTTTGCGTCTAGATTATTTCTGACACTCATTCGTTGTTTTCCTTTGGCGATCCAAGCCGACCCCGCTTGAGGAGAAACTAGTTTAGAATATAGAACATGTGGAACCAATTCACATTCTCAAATTCATCTTAGTCAGGAAGTGTTTAAAGTGCCATGAATTTAAGCATATTGAATCAGATTGCACAACCAGAAGAGCGATCTCTTTCATTGTTCAGAGAGCAATTGTGATATAGAAGAAGAAGATTTCAGAGAGGATTATTAAGTTCCAGCCAATGATGAAGAAACCCGTTATTCCAGCTTGCCTCGTGAAAGCCACTCTAACTGAATTAACAGTGGTTGTTCTAGAAGGGAGTGAGTTTGAGGTAATGGGCTTTCATGCAAAGTATTAGATTGTGGTGCATTAGGCTACATTTTTGCACGCATTGAGAGGAGCATCAGCAAGATTGGAATTGGATGTCCAAAAGGGCCATGAGTTTGAGGACTCGATACTATACACAGGGCAACCTTAAATAAGGATTTTAAACTTCTCAAATATATAACCTAACTCATGAGTTGCCCCTATTGAGGCAGGTTCAACATATCATAGATGAGGAGCTTTTTAGCTATTTCTGAAAGATCACGTGGAGTCATTTGTGTATTAAATTCAGTTCAACGGTGTACTTATTGACAAACGGTCACGCAGGAGGAATGACCCGCAGTGTTGGAAAGCGCCTTAAGAGTTTTGTGGGAAAGAACTTCATGCAATGGGATTCCGATCCTTTCAGAGAAGAGAAAGGGCCTCTCCCGAGAGTTTACTCTTCAGTGTGTCCAACATTCCACAGATTTTAGTCTAGAATTTGTTTCTCCATACGAAGTTATTTATCGGACGCGCCCGACCAAAGTAGGAGTGGAAGAAGCAATGTACAAATTTGATGGCGTGAGAGTTACTTTGTGAAATTCTACATCTATATGCAGCTCCAACTCAGGTTGTTCTAATAGGGGATGAATACTTATTCTATCAGAATTTACTATGGAAAATCAATTCCTATAGGATGAACTTACCGAGAAGTTACAATAGCTTATCATCTTCAACAGAGTCAACCTGACAACATACTACGAGGAGCCAAAGCTTTAAAAGATGAGGTCGATGCTCCCCAATCGGACATAACCGATTCAGACACGGGAGAGTCTATCGGCTCTTTCATGAGGGATTGACTCCTCCTTTCTATAGAGGGATCCAATCCTAGTTATCTAGGGCTTATATATTTTATTCCTTTGTTCTAGGTTTTCAGTTTACTGTGTGCTTTGTGTTGGGACAGCCGCCAACTTGTCTTCTTCCCTTCAAGGGCTATATGTAAGGGTTTGGGTGGTGCTCTAGCTGTATCTCGCTCATGAGGCGGTGATTATCTTTCCTATTCTCTTCTGCATCCTCCCTACATTGCTTCCGGCCGCTTCTTCCTTATTGCATCCGCCCGAAGCAGCCTCCGTATGCTGTTTCCGCAGCTTCCTTGCCGTCCAACCTTTTTCCTCTTTGCCGACGCCCAAGACAGCGCTCCTTTTATTGTTTGACTATCCACCGCTTCCCTCATCGCCGTTCCAACCGTCCATCATGGCTGCCATCTCCAATCTAGCCCTCATCTTTCGCTGCGGCTGCTGTTCCAGCCCTCCATACCTGCTGCCATCGCTGTCCCAGACCTCCATTTTGCTGCCCCTTGCCGCAATCTCCCTTCCCCTTGCTGCTGTTGCTCGAAACACCCAACCTGCTGTTCTCCGGGTCTCCCTGCTGTCACCTCCTTGCTGCCAGCAACCTGGAACCATTCCTCCTGCAGCATTATTGCTGTACCAGCCGTCAGAATCCTCTTCGCTGCTGTTCCAGCCGTTCTGGACCACCTCTAACAGCTGTTCCTCCACTTTCCAGCCATCTGCCATCTTGCCGGCAGCTTTCCAAGTCCCCAGCAGTCACCACCATCCCTTAGATCTGCCCTAGTTGTGTGTCGTGTGTCGTGCTGTGTTTTTTTCCATTTTCATGTGTTGGTTGTAACTATCGATTGGCTTTGTCCGTAATACTATTTGCCTTTTCCATTTTTGTTTGGTTTAACTTCTATATCATTCATGAAAGGGAATGATTCAATTTCAAGCAAAAACCAAATGTTAAGAAAATATCATGTCTTTTTTGTTGTACATCTAAAACAGAGCGACCTCATGCTGAGAAATTGATGCATGGGTTGTTACCAATCATTGTAACAATGGCTTAATAGAACACCTGTAAGACATGCTTACGCAAAAGTTTTTACGAGTGAACAAACCGAAATGACAAACTTGCATGAGAAAATTATGGTGAAAGTGAAGTCTAGCAAAGTGAGAATTAATTCCTTGGCCCTATGATAAGCCCCATCAAATGGTCCAGGCATGCGTATAGCCCTATTCTTCCCATTTCCAAGCATCATGGGAGACCAAAAGTATCTGAGCATCCAAATTAGAAACAAATTAAATTTAAGAAATATTGTTAACGAGAATTAAATGAGCAAACTAATTTTTGAATCATGAATAAGTGTAAATGAGAATGAATTAACCTGATTTCAATTAGTTCAAACAATTGGAACAATAAATTTGAAAAAACTTGATGCACTTTCTATTTCCAGTGGTAATTTTTAATCTTTCTTGCTCATTATTGGAAATAATTAAATAAAAACCATTACCCTTCAAGCACAAGGCAGATCAATAAATTTAAATTTTTAGACGTGTTGCAAATTTTGCTGGAGTTAAAATGATCATAGGTTGAATAAATAAAAATAAATTATTATAAAAAATTGATATTAAATTTAAAGTTAATTCTCTCTCTCTCTCTCTGTGTTCGCGCGTGCATGTGTTCATGTGTTTGTGAATATTCACACATATCATTGAATAGGAATAAAATAGTTATAAAGCATTTAGGAAAAAAGACATACATGTTCTAATATTTAAATGTTTTTTAAAAATATACATATTTTTCAAAATTAAATTGCATTGCGAGTCATATTCAAATTAAAAAATTAAGAACCCTTGATGTAATTGTTAGATTTAAAATGTGTTTGAATTCAAGTTTTAAATTTCAGAAGTAAATAATAGCATGTCATAGTTAAATTTAAAAGTAATGATATTCATTGTGTGATAGTTTTTAATATGTTTGAATTTAAATTAAAAAACTTGCTTCACGGCGACCAGGTAATGCACCATTATATTTGTTTAGTATATTGTGGGGCGCTCTTTTTAAAATATTCTATCTCATAGAGATACTTGGTCTCATTGTTGATTCCAATGGATTATCAATTTTATTGGTCGTTCAAGCATGCTCATGTTAATAAATTGAGAAGAACATAAAATTCATGTGGGTTGAGCCTTATGCCAAAACCTTAATCTGTTCGCTTGTCTTTCAGAATAACATTAGGTGAATTGCATTTCAGAGCCCTAAATGTAAAATAAGCTTGTTGCAATATTAGGAAGTTCTTTTAATTTCTAACGTTCTCACTCTTTTTGTTACATTGGCTGTGCTCCAGTTGCTTAATCTGATGCAGGCAAAGCTCATTCTGGGATTAAATAAATTTCAAAACCGTCTCATTGCTGTCGACTTGATTAGCTAAAATGTGGCAAATAACCTTTTAAATTTGTAATTAACTAGTTTTAGGTTTTCATATTTGGTGTTAAGTGTCTCATTTTGTATAGTTTCTTTTGTTTATTCAAGATTTTTTTTTTAATTTAATAGTTCTGTTTTATTTCTCTAAGCCACCAGGGCTTTACTGCATATACTTTACCCTTCACGGTTCAATTGTAAATTCCTTTAATTTTAAAAATTCGATTGATTCAGTTTGATAATGTGATGAATTTGCAACCTTCAGATCTGCTATCAATCAGTTTGTATTTTATCATGGTTGACCAACCTAATGGGGGCAGTCAACAGACGTCATTCTTAGTGTTGTATTATATTTGATTTTGATGATAGTTATATCTGTAAATTTCTTTGACATTTTTATTTTAATATATATGACATGTAGTAGCACAAAATAGGTATTATTTGTATAATGCTACCTTATTTTGGTCTTTTTGTTGGAATAAAGTTGGGTCAATATTTGTAGATGATTAATGACCGTGAAGTTGGTGGGAAATGCTATGGCTTTGTTACATTCACTAACCCCAGATCCGCTGTTGATGCTATCAACGACATGAATGGCCGAGTATGTCCTTCCTTTCTAAGAGGATGTGACTATCTATCATAAATTTGTGTAAATGGTCTAAAAAGACCATGCAATTCATAGTTTATAGTCATTGTTTTTTCTAATGGTGATTTTTTGTCTTCAACTAGACCATTGGTGGGAGAGTTGTCAGAGTTAATGATGTTCGGCCTAGAGGTGCAAGGCCAAATTTTCAACGTGAGAATTTTCGTCGTGATGATGGGAGAGATGCTGATTGGGATAAGGAAAGGGATAGCGAGAGGGAATATGTGCGTGATAGAGAACGCTATAAAGACAGAAATATTGAGAGGTCTAGAGACCGTGATAGGGAAAGGGAAAGAGACCATAGTCATGATCGTGACTTTGATCGAACAAGAAACCAAGGTGTTGCTCGAAGTCGGGATCAAGATGATAAAGATCATGCACGTGATCGTGATCGCGATCGAAATTGGGAAAGAGATCATGAAAGTGATTTCGATCAAGATAGAGATGTGGATGAAGTTCATGATGCCAGTAGGGATAAGGGTTATCAATCAAAAAATAAGCTTCGGTAAGCTTTTCCCATTAATTTTATACATGTGTTAGATTAATCACTTATATAATGTATTCCTTTTTAGGTATGTTCATCCACTAGAAAGTAATATGACACCTCGATTCATATAAATGAATTTTATTAGACAAAAAGGTCTGAAGAGGAGTAATTAATGGCAACTCTACAATATTTTGTTTTTTTTTTTTTTTTATTTGGCTAACCAACTTAATGATATATTGAGGAGTTATTGGCTATCATTGCAGTATATGATTTCACATTGTATACTTAGGTTGATCTGATTATTCGTTCATAAAATGAATCAGTTATATGCCACCAAGATTCATATAAATGAATTTTATTAAATAAAGAAGTCTGAAGAAGAATAATTAATGGGAACTCTACAATTTTTTGTATTTTTTAAAATTTTTTATTTGGCTAACCAATTTAATGAAATGTTAAGGAGTTATTGGCTATTATTGAAGTATATGATTTCACATTGTATACTTAGGTTGATCTGATTGTTCGGTCATAAAATAATTCAGTGAATGCTCCATAGGTTGTGATTTCATCTAATGTGAACTAAAAAAATTATTAGTTTATTACATATGTAAAGTTAAATGATAAAATCTCAAGTTTGATAGAACAAGCTCAAAGAAAATCATTAATCATCTTCCTTCCTTTAATTCACATAATTGTATTCTTCTATTATTAAAATATATTCTATTTGAAAACCTTTTTCTTTTTATCCCTCTTGAATAACAATGAAGGTTTCACTTTGTATCTACTTCTATTGTTATTCTATGCATCCACAATGATGGATGGTTCATCTCTACCTACATTTGTTTCTATTGCTGTTGAAAACAGAAGAAGAAGAAGAAGAAGAAGAAGAAGAAGAAGAAGAACATGGTTGTTTGAAAGATGAAGTTCTACTTAAGGAAAAATAGATTATACGGATGAAATGGAAGAGGATGATTGATACTTTCCTTTGAGCTTGCTTTATGAAACTTGAAATTTTATAATTAAACTTTACCTTTTGTCATGAACTAAATATATATTTTTTAAATTCAGATCTCTTGCTTTTAATTTTATCATGCAGTCTTGAAGTTCTTACATTGTACATGTAATGTCTACACTCCTAATCTTTTCTTAAATTTAATTTGTATGTTTACTTTTAAATATTGTCTTCAAATTATGCATGCACATCATATTTAATTTTAATTTTATATTAGGTTTTAAGTCTTTTTCCAAATAAATCCATATCTATTATTAAAATGAACTTTTTTTTGGAAGTTCAACATTTATTGTATCTTTTTTTTTTTCTTGGATACTTTCTAATGACGCATTCTTATATGGCTAAAGCCAGTTTTATTACCAAATCAAAGTCCTTTTCAACCTTCGTTGCTGTGTAGTTTCTCTTCAGTTTTATTGCTTTTGAGCTTGCAATCGCAAATCTGCTTGAGCTCTGTTCTCTCTGAGTTATCTGGTCAGGAGAACATTTAAATTAATGGGTTCATCAACTGTTTCAAAGGTTTAATGCATATTGAATTCAAGAGTATGTTTACTTTTGTCTTTTTTTTGCATTTTCAATTTTTATAAATGTGTTTATGTTGCTTAATAACAAGGCACTCGGCCATTGTCTAATTCTAACAATTTAAATTTTAAGATTTTAGTTTTGCTTTGCTTTTTTCAGTTATGCCAACCTCTGATGCGCTTGCTACTTTTTTTATTTGAAAATTAGAGATGTTTTTGACAAATAAACATTCTCAATATATGTGCTAAATTTTGTGCGTGGAGAGTTTGCAATTTGTTCTATGGGTATCTGCATTTGAATCAACTGTGCCATCTTTTTTAGTATGGAATGCTTTATTCATTAACTTTTTATTGGATTTTACAGTTCTCACTCCGATGACCGACGTAGTAGAGAGCTGTCATCAGATTTCAGTGAAAAGCACAGTGACCTGGTTAGCTACACTTTCATTGTTAAGATTAGGGTTGGGAACAATCTGATTCAAATCTAATGATCTAACTGATGCTAACTTTTGCAAATCTCCATCCAAGCCAAACCTACCTCTTTAATGTTGATGCAGGGCCAAAAAATGATCTATGTTTTGGTCATTATTTGGTATGTATTAAAATCTTAGCTTTAAAATTAACTTTTGTTTTCTGCCATCCACACTTTAATGTTTTCTACTTGCATAATAAATATAATTTTTTATTTGATTTCAACTGAGCTTTTTCCAATCGTGGCGTCAATCTTAGGTCAAATCTGAAGTAGATCATACTTGATCTTCTTTTTCATGTTTATCCAAGCCAATGGGGAAAATTCTTTTTCTTGTTTTTTTTTTCTTAAATGAAATTCACTACCTTTTTCAGAATCACGGAGCTTGAACAATTCTCTTATTTCCGGTATAGCTAATTGCTATTCATTTTATGCATCATCTTCATTATTAGGTTAAAGAGCAATTGGACATAGCCATTCATAGGCGAGATGAGCTTCAGGGAGAGGTACTTGAATGCATTTTATGCAGTTAAATGTTTACGAGTTCAGTTAAAAGTAAAAAATTTTGCCGTATCACCTGGGTATTAATCAATTATTATTTTAAAATGACAAGTTTTTAAAGAAAAAATTGATTGATATGCTGACAATGCTCCGATGGTAAGCAGAATTTAAGTTGGTTATTTTCAACTTAAGCCACAGAAAAGCTCCATTTGCAGTGACTGGTTTTAGTTTTTGGGATTCAGCTACCGAACTTTTGAATTAATAGACCTCTTTTTCTTAAAGCCTCGCGAAATCTTTACTAGTTTTTTTTCATATCCACGCATAGTGCAACTTGCTAGACTGATGAAAGATAACTTGATCTGGGAACAAAGAAATGGATGTTGCCTGCTATTTTGTTCATATACTGTTTTCCTCAGGGCATTTGCCCTTTGTTCTGATTACTATTTTCAAATTTAAGAAAGTCCAATGCCCAAGATTTTGATAGTATTTGTATGCATTTTATATTCGCCAGCATTGTTGTCACCCTAACAGATGAAAACACGTGCACTGTGCACTTTTGTGGATATGCTCTTATAATTTGTTTTGAGGGTTTAGGAAACCGATTTGACAAGCAAGCAAAGTTAGTGAGTAATTATTTTTTTTATGCATTAAATTTTGTTTTGAGGGTTTAGGAAACCGATTTGACTAGCAAGCAAAGTTAGTGAGTAATTATTTTCT
The DNA here is from genome assembly GCA_003013225.1 of Phalaenopsis aphrodite. Taxonomy (NCBI): domain Eukaryota; kingdom Viridiplantae; phylum Streptophyta; class Magnoliopsida; order Asparagales; family Orchidaceae; genus Phalaenopsis; species Phalaenopsis aphrodite. The sequence goes on along the minus strand of NEWO01000059.1, from coordinate 1,876,639 downwards.
TTATGCATTAAATTTAATGTTTTATTAAATGAATAATTGTTTTATTAATTAGTTTTAAAAAATAAGAATTTATTTTTGTTTTGCATTTTGAGAGTTTGAGTTATGTTTCACAAATAAAAAGAAAATAGTTGATATATGAAAGTAAATTTTTAAAGAAATTTAATTAATATGAAATTTTTAAATAAATTATAAAATCATACAGGATTACTCCTAGATGGTACTGATAGGGGATGCAATGTACGAGTGCACGATAAATAAAATGGTAAAGGTGTACCTTCAGGTGTAAATTTTGAAGGTACATTTCTTAGGATATCTTCGGGTATGATGGTAATTCTGTTATAACTCTTAAAGAGATTAAAATAATAAAAACTTAAATTGAAATGAGAAGGAAATTTAAAATAAAAGTTTAATGTTTTATAAAGTAATGAATTGCATTCTTTTGGTCATTCATGCATAGCATTTGTATATAAATTTAATGCATATTAAGGTTATAATTACTCTCCAAGTCAAACTTACTATTGAATTTAATGTTTTCTTTTATGAAATGAAATGTTATAGATTATTATGTCGGATAGGAGAGACTTACTTTACATGAGGATAACTGCCACTGCTAGATATTTATGATTGTAGTATCTTTGTACTGTTTTCTTTAGATAGTGATATACTGGTCAATATTGGTTTGAAATGTCTTCAGATTATGTTATTTCTGGATGTTTTGATTTTGTTACTCTTTGTGAATTTTAGTGACTTTTTTATATATTGGAAGCTTCTAGAAATCTGTGGATAGTTATTTAGATGTTATCGTTTTCCGACCGCAGTTCCTAACTTAAGTTAATTCTAAGTTATCAGATTGAATTGTGACATCAACGCCTTCTGCCATGTGCTCCATTGAGTCGAATGGTCTCATTGAAGCCACACCATGCTTGCCAAATAATTTGAACCTATTTTAGGCGCAAGACTAAAAGGGCAATGTAGTCATTTGTTGTTTATTATTGTTTGGTATAATAGGGCTTAATATGATTAGGGTTTGAGTAGTTAATTGTTGTCTTTGATCGTAAGAATTAGGGTTTGGAAGAGAATTGCTACCTCTCGAATTGCAAGTCTATCTTTATGTATTTGGGATTGTGTTGTTTTATGCTAGTGGAGTAAATTATTTTATTTTGCCTTAAACTCTGTGAAAACTTGTCTCGTTCCTATCAAATATCATAGCAAATTGGAAATTCTGATTCCATCTTATTCAGTTTAGATTGATGTATTTTGGGAAAAAATAGCTTCAAAAATATTTTTTTAGTGTATTGCAATTATTAGAAATATATTTTTATTTACCTTGGCATGTTGAGTCATATGATTAAAATGTTATGGAGCTAAAGTTTTTGTCATGCAAAGATAATGTGGTACGTGGATCTAGTTGCTTGTCATTTTGTGAATTTTATTATATTTTGGCTGTCCTAAGTTTTTCATTGTAAATAGGGCATTGTCTTATGCTTGTATCTCCAAAAATAGGCTTGTAATTTTCCATAATCACTAGTGAAATCTGCAGGGATGACAGCATGTAGCCATCAATTACTGAACCTGTAGGAAGTTTTAGTTTATTTTTGTGCTCTGACCTTCTTTTCTATTTTTTGAGTTTTTGACTTCCTGAATTTGAGTTTGTTTGGCCTCTTGCAATTACTTTCATTTTGTTAGTAATATCTGTTAGTTAATATAAGCTACTAATTCCAATATTTTTCTTTGAATTTATTAAGTTTGCAAAATTTCTATATAAGATATGGCAAACTTAAATGAAATCACTGTTTTTTTATCTCCTGACTCTTACATAGAATTTTATAATGCATGCCAATGAGGCGGTTGCTATTTTAGATTGAATATCTTTTCCCATGCAGCTTGATCATCTTGAAGACAAGATTGAAGAGGAGGAGGAACTTGTTTCAGATTTGCAGAAGAGATTCCAGGTGAGTTCATCCTATGCATTGCCATTGAACTTGCTTTATATTCATGGCTTGCTGGTCATAATTGATAAGTTGAACCCTCATAGTCAAAAGAATTAGGTTTTCCTCCTTTCGCAATGAAAATTTCTTGGTTTTCTTATTCAGTTTTATTAGTGCAGAAATTGGAGGAAGCAGTGGCTGCTGCAAAGAAATTCTCTTCTCAACGTCAATTGGTGCTAACTAAAGTAATTAATCCCATCTTGGTTCTTTTTGTTGGTTGCTTAATAAGTCAATGTCGTCCATTTATTTAATGTCTGCATTGCTTTTTTGCCTTACAGTTGCACAAGAACTTCGTACAAGTACAAGAGTATACTGAAAAGCTCAAAACATCTGAACAAGAACTCCAGGTCAGCTCGTATTTTCTTTCTCTCTGCTAAATTAGTTAGAATCTTGTCAACCAATCTTGCTTATTTACTGGTTTCTTGACATTATGTTTTATTTAGTGTTCTTTCTCTCTACACAAAATTGGCTTCAAAGTGTTCTGACTATTTGGAGATTGTTATATTCTGGTGGTATATTCTGTTGACGAGCTTACAGTTCATGCATGTCATATGGGGGCCTTTGGGTTTAATCTTTCCAGGAGCTGTGATTCTGCCACTTGCAGTTCATTTAAAATACTTAGAGCTTTTTGGGGATCAATTTTTTTCTTTTGTTTTTAAAAATATGTTTGTTTAGTGTGTTTTTTACATGATTTTATTTTTTGTTTCCAATCAAATTAACATATTTTTGAAAACACCAAGAAAACTTTTACGTATTTTTAGTATTTTTTAAAAAATAACAATATTTTAATCAAATAGGCAAACATATTTAATTTCTAATCAAAACATAAATTAAACAAAATAAAAATAGATGAATAGAAAATAAAAGACAAAAAGTGATTCCAAATAGCCCTTTAACTTTAAAGTTGAAGTGCCTACTCAATGCGAAAATAATGAGTAAATATGGTAATAATAAAGAGACCAAGTGTGCATTATTGAGAAATATATGATTGTGGAAAATAAATTATGATGGTTGATAAGAGAAGAAGTGGCATCAATGAAATATAAATAATGAATGTGAAAGAAATACAAAAAAGAAAAATGTTTGAACTAAAAAGAACGTGCTTAAAAATTGAACAACTTTTATGAAACATTGACACCTCATTTAGCGCTCAAATTTAGACTTTGATGTTGTTAATAACATATACGATTAAGAGCGCATGCCAAGTGAAAGATCATAGTTGTGGATTGGACCGGAATATGATTTTGAAAGCCAAGGTCAATAGAACAAAAAAAAATTTATCAAAACATGATTAGAATAGGTTCACAATTACTGAAATTTGCTTTAAAATGAGTTCAATACATGAATAATGAACTTTTATTTTTCTGTAATCTCTAGCAAATCTGAATTCAAAGCGTATAATTTCAAAATTATGATCAGAATATCCTCCATATTTTTTTCAAGATGCAATATTTGCCTGCTACAAGATTACACAAATATATATATGTTTTTCGCATGCTTCCAAATCAGTGATTAGACACTAATAAAGTCCTCAAACAGGTGCTCGTTGATAATACCATGTCTGAAGTTCACGTTGGTGAGGATGCTGGTCCAAGGGATGGCTTAACCTATGCAAATGGTCAGATTTAAGTCCCCCAGGGCAGTTCAGTTCCTTTGTGTTTGTCAAGTCTATGACGGTGTTCGTCTCTAACTTTGGTTTATGTTAAGTAGGATTTATCAAATCTGATAAATTTGGATTTATTTTCGATGGCAGAGTTCACAAGTGATGGTTAAATAAATCTGTCTTGCAATTAGATTTAACTAATCAGGATTTACATCGAGAAATAACAATAACTGAAACTTAGCACCTATGGATAAATAGAATGTGAGAATACAAAAACTTTTGAAGATATCATTTAACAGAATGCAATCAGTAAATGTGGAAAGTGTTTTATTAACATGGAAGTTGTTGTTGAATCAAGGCTTGTGTGGACTTGGGCTATGCCATGATTTTATTTAATACAAGGAAAGAAGAAGAAGAAGAATAGAGTTTAGCAATGAAGAATGATCTATCAAGCTCAATAAACAATAAAAGTTGTTCATTGTAGCACGATCTATTGACACGATCACCTCGGTTCCAATCAAATATAACTTGGACTTATCAAAAGCGAATACTATGGCTAGTATCTCTTTTTCGTCGTAGCATTATTAAATGATGCTTCCATCAATATGTGGCTAGCATAATATCCATGCGAAGGACCTTTCACGTCCGTTGTTCCAAGATAACTCTATTTTCGTCAAACATCAATTCAAATAGTAGGTTCTAATTTCAATCAAGTCGTCGTGCTCCCTCCTCTCGTCCCTCTCTTTCTCTCGGACAAATCCTGATTCAACACTGCCAAACACCGCCCGAGAGAGACGATAAGATCAGCCGGCCATGAACCCATTATTCAAAGATTTTTCTCAAAACTAATCTTTCTCAGATCAACTGGTCCAAGATCCTGGCTCAACTCTATGGAATATTTGAAAGGATGAGCCACTTGCTATATTTCTGGCTTGTTATTTAGGGAAAGTTTTGCTGACAAATACCCAAGAGAGCATCCTATTCTGATTGTTATTATTATCATTTCAATGACTTTATTTGTTCTGAGCTTGTAGGATCAGTTTATTCGTTAGAAAAAATCTCACTCAGGCTTCTAGGCTATCTTTTGATGTGCCATTTGTGAATGCCAATAAAAGGGCTGAGTGGATAATTCAGAATCCAAATCTGAGTCTGCTTTTTCCATTTGAAAGTTGGGATATTTGCATGCAGACTATTCTTATATATTTAAATGTTTAATACTTAAACTTTAATATATATATATATATATATATATATATATATATAT
>NEWO01000059.1:1848773-1870449 GCA_003013225.1 Phalaenopsis aphrodite | reverse complement strand
TTTATAAGTCTTGCTATTAATACATAGTAGTAATATTTTGATGGTAACAAATATGCAACCTCTCTTTTCTTTTTTAACTAAGAAAGAGGGGGTTATACTTCATAATACCATATAACTAGTTTGATAACTCTTGGCATTTGCAATATGGGTGGTCATGAAAAAAAAAATTTGTTATCTGAGTTCTAGAAATAACTTGTCATCAATCAGATTTTTTTGGAAGTCCAACCTAAGTGGTGCAACTCTTCGATGAGTTAGGGTATAGGGATTGCCTATGATGTGGTATTTCTTAATATTGGTATACTTGTTGGCAAGCTGAAATAACTTTTTCAATGTTTATTGTTTTTATAGGCTGAGGGCATATTTAAACGGTCCCTCTTAAAAGTCCTAAGTGAGATATACTTTAGAGATGGTAGTTTTAGGCCTTTCTTATAATTAAATTCTGGAGAGACTAACTGGGCTCATATATTATCATTTGAAGAGATCAAGACTTATTTAGAGGTTTCTTGAGTACTAATGAATTGGAGAATAAACATCTGTTTGAATTTAATAAATGAAGTTATTATCCTTAGTTGATGGAGTGAAAACAAACATAGGGATGATACTTTTAAAAGATGAAGAATGGATAGAGATTTAAAGCATCATTAAGGATTAAGTAGTGTTGTGGTTAACTTAAAGTAAGTCATACAATTGTATAGCTTTTTTCTTCCTTTGTAGGATTCAAAGTGTGGTTTTTAGAATTTTTTTAGAGACTTTTTTTTTCTCTATTTTAATGATTGTATTCAAACTTAGTTGTGATTAATGCTCAATTTTCAAAAGTAAAATAATAAGAAAATGAAATCATTTATGTTTTTTTAATTGATTTGATTCACATTACAATTCCCTTCAATTTTCATATAAATCTATTATTTTAGACTTACATATACATACCACCTAGTTCCTATATATTTATATATCTAACATTTAAATATTACATTTTTAAATTTATATCACCTAAATCTTTCAGATCATATATATATATATATATATATATATATATATATATANTATATATATATATATAAACTTCTAAATGGGGTATTTTATTGTACTTAGGATTTACATTAAATAGGATTTAGTAAATCCAGATTTATCAAATTCAGATGTGATAAATCCAGAATAGTGTTTGGTTCAGTTAATGTTAAATCCACCTGAATCTCTTTGTTGTGTTAGAGATCTTATTTCAGTATTTAATTTTATTCCGAAGCTAAATCACTTAAATCCATAAAAAATCCAGAGACAGCGAATACATATTTACTTCAAAAAAAAGAGATGGAACAGAGAGAAAGTTCGATTTAGCAAACCGCCCGATCTACTTTCCTACCTTTTTTTCATTTGAGCGTATGTACATATGCTACCAAACACTGGTTTGTAAAAATCAAAAATACACTTTTTCGTGCAAAAGTGGGCGGGCATGGATGTAAAAATTGAATTTTTGATGTTGTATATACATTGGAATCGAGTGGCATGTATATAAATATTCCAAATATTAAATATAATATTAGTACCCAAGACATAGACTTCATAAACTAATATATTAGGAGAAGTTACCGAACGACCAACCACTCGCCCGATGACGTGCATGACAACGTGAACGTCGTTGGTTGGCTATCCGGACGGAATATTTTCTCGTATCACTAATAGTAAAAAGTGTGCATCAATAAGTTATAACATTGGATAGGTTGTAAAGGCATTCTTTTTGACTTGAGGGACAAAAATAGGGAATATATATATATAGTCTTCCATCACACGCAGCAGACAAAGGGGATATTCACCAACGAGATGGAGAGGAATACAAGCAGCAGCTGTCCCGAGTAGATTCTTCTCTAAAGCTAATTAAATTGAAACTCACACCCATAAAAGCAAAGAGAGAATCTGCACAAAAGTCTCCAGTTGGAGGCTTGTATCTCAAGACTGCTCTGGAAAGCGACCAACTCTCATTATTACACTCTGATTTTTAGTTATTCTCTCTCTCTCTCTCTCTCTCTCTCTCTCTCTCTCTCTCTCTCTCTCTCTCTCTCTCTCTCTCTAGAACAAAGCCTCAAGTGAGGGTTATTGGTGGATGCTAAATGTTCGGTTCGTTGAGCAGTTCGTTATTCTTGGACAACTCCTGTTCGGCTCATGTTCGGTTTGTTGTTCGTGGACAGCTCATTTTCGGCTCGTTAAGTAACTCGTGTTTGATTTGTTCACTAAATAAATGAATAGAACAAACAATTTTCTTACGCTAAAGAGGCGAACAGGTTGTTCAATTTGTTCGGCTTGTTAAGTTACTCATTTTCGCTCGAAATAATTAAATTATATATAATAATTGATGAGTATTATTTTTAAGTACTTTAATTGTCTGTAAGACTGCAAAGTCTTATAATCAATTAAAATAATTATTAATTTAAAAAAAATAAAATAATAATATGTTAAATTTTATTGAAATGAATATTTTAATGTAATATAAACATACTACGGCTACGTGGTTAGAGATGTCAAAATGACATTGTTAATGAACATCTCAAGTACTTTTGTGTGCATATATTAATGAGCTGAACACGAACACGAGTAATATTTAACGAACGGAGCCTAAACTCGCTCAAGCTCGGCTCATTTACAACCCCGCAATTCAAGCGAGCTAGAATGGTGGAATCTTCTTACCTTCCTTCCCACTTCCTCTAAAGCATGGATGAGGAGTAGGAAGGGAGATTCTCATCTTCCCATGGCCCTCCTTTATCGCTTTAATCACCTTTTCCCTTTGAATTAATGGAGAAGGGATAGCGAAGGCTTGGGGTTCTTTAAATCCTATGAGATATTCCTTGCTTAGGGAACCTCGTGCGACGATATTCTCTTTTCTTGTGCCTGCATATGGCAGAGATATCCCCTCCTTCATTGTCATTGCCCAAAGCTTGTGAGCATTTGATTCCCTTCTGTTTCTCCTTGAAACCTCTGAAAATATACGCAGAAAGAAAAATTGGCACTCTCTCCTCTTTTGTGTTGGCAAATTCTCTTCTTTTTCGAAGAAAATATTATGTCCTTCTAACGATGGATGGATAGTCATTTCACACACCGATCGTTTAACGACATGACACAGTGTCTGTTTAACGATATGATATAATTCACACCGTCAACCGCATATCTAATTTACAGAGGCAATATTTTGTCGTCTCTTTAGCTGGCTAACGCACCGTGCATTTAACGACACGATGTAATTCACATTGCTGACCACACATCTAATTATTTTTTCTTCCATTTGGCTGGCCAATGGACCCAAACACTTACGAGTATGATAAAACTATTTTAATAGGTTTTCTTTTCAAAAATAATAAAAAATTTATTAAAATTGAGGGTATTCAAATTAAGGAAAAAATTATCATTTTAAAAAATAAATGTCAACTATTTTAAAGTAATTATCTATATTTTTCTTTATTAATGGTTATGATATCTCCTAATATTTAATTTTTTTAAAAAAACTTTATTTTAAGCTTGTGACATAGGCCCAAAAATGAGTGGAAGGTTGGGTCTAGTTGAATTATAAGAGAATCATATTCTTTTTAATAGATATAAATTAGATATATACGTATAATTTCTTATTTATTTATTTATTCTCAAAATCTTTTATATTACTTTGTCAACTTAATTATTAGGGGCACTCCATAATTCTTAATGTTGTTTTGTATCTTTATTCCTTCAATATATCGAATAAAATTTATATACATCGATACAGAAGTTCACTGACAAAAAAAATTAGTCCGTCCTGCGAACAGTGAAGATCTCCCCTACGAGAAATCAGAGAGCGATGTTCTTCATATTTCCACCCAAAAGTCGGAGACGACTATACCGCAGGTCCAAGAATTTCAACCCTAAGAACCTACGTGAGGTCCATAGGACAAGTTCAACGTGTCGTTGCCCGTTTTTAGTTACGTTGCATATGTGTGCTCCCTTGTGACATTTTTTTGCATGTGGGTCGTGTCGGGTCTCGGGTTACTTTGCCAAGGATCCAAGAGTTTCAACCCTTGGGTGAACTGTTGCAGGGATTAAAACTTGAAATCAGTAACAAAAGAGGAATGGATCACATGCCACCCCTCTTCCTTCACTCCCCCATTCCTCCCTTACATGCAATAACCATTCCAGACCATTTCCTTAACTTTCCTCTCACCCGGAAGTTACCACCCTCCTTACTTTTCATCACCTCCTCTCCCTCACTTTATTCCTTCCCCTATTCCCCATTCTCTTCCTCCATAAAACCAACACACAGACCCCCACTCTGACTCTCAGTCTACAGCTTCGCGTCATCCATGGCTGCTTCTCCATCTGACTTAACCCTGGACTGCAACCCAACCAAGCCCACCATGAATCAAGACCAGAAGCCATTGGAAGAGGAAAAGCTTCAAGACTTCCTCACTCGCCTGGAGGACGAAAGGCTCAAAATTGACGCCTTTAAGCGCGAGCTCCCTCTCTGTATGCAGCTCCTCAACAACGGTAACTTCTCATATTATCATTAAGGCATAATTGCAGAGTTTTGGGCGCTCCATTCTAATATTTTTTTCTCTGTTCTGTGGTATATGAAGCAATGGAGACTTACAAGCGGCAATTAGAAGCATGCCAACCGAGCAATGAAGCGCCAAGACCTGTGCTTGAAGAATTCATTCCTCTGAAAAACATGAGCTTTGAAGAATCCGAGAAGCCATCTTCATCGGACAAAGCCAGTTGGATGGTTTCTGCGCAGCTGTGGAGCAGGGATGATGGCAGGGAGCCAGGACTGAAATTAGAGGCCAAGACACGATGTGGGGGAGCGTTCCATCCGTTCTCCAAGGAGAAGAGCACGGAGCTGGCTTTGGTGTCCGGGGAGAAGGAGGTGGAGATGAGGAAGTTGGAGAAGGAGAATGGAGAGAAAGGTGGGAGGAGGGAGGGCGGAAGTAAGAGCGGAGGGGGAGATCAGCTGCAGCAGAGTAAGGGGGGAGGAGGGAGCAATGTGTCTTGTGAAGGATCGTCGGGGAGTCAGAGAAAGGCGAGGAGGTGCTGGTCACCGGACTTGCACCGGCGGTTTGTCAATGCATTGCAGATATTAGGTGGTTCTCAAGGTATATTGATTAATTTAACTATGATTTATGACCCTCTCGGTCAGCTTATTTTGTGCGGTAGCATTTTTAAAACACGTCAGATCTGTTTGAATAAACTGTATTTTGATAACTTATGCTGAAAAACGCTAAATTATTCAATAAGTTGTGGTTGTTCCAAACAGACCCTTAGTCATGAATTTAACATAAATTAAGCTAAAAATTGAATTTTTTTTTTGTTGTCTTTTGTTATGGTGTACTTTCTTTTGCTTGAATTCAGATTTAGCAAATTCGATGATTGTGAGACGAATTTAAGAATTTCTTCTTATGATCTCTTGCGAGCTCATCTCCACGACATTGAAGATACGATTTAGTGGATTTAATAAATCTTATTTAATATATATGAGATTGTAGCCAAATATTGCTTTAGTTTACTTATGCAAATTAAATAAATTTTTTATTAATTTTGTGCAAATATTGCAATTTACAAATTTAATGCTTTCTTTCATCTATTTTTTGATTTCTCACTGATAAAATTAAAATTTATTATAAAATTTTAACTCATATTTTGTATTTTTATCAAAATTTCAATGTTTTGAGGCTATGTATGTAATTATCCATTTTTTAATTACTTTTTTTTTGCAGTTGCCACCCCAAAACAAATCAGGGAGTTAATGAAGGTTGATGGGCTCACCAATGATGAGGTGAAAAGCCATCTTCAGGTTCTCTCTCTCTCTCTCTCTCACCACACACACACTAATTAAACATTTTATTAACTATATCCTGAAACGCGGTCCGCGGGTCGACCGTAGGAGTCGACCTGCGGCTTGCTTTTAGCGTGAAAAACACAAACGCGACAGACATAATTTTCAAAAACACACAAACCAAACTGTTAGACGTCGTTTTCAAAAACACCGCCGCATTTATAAGCTGCCACAAACCGGCTCTAAGTTAAATTTTGTGTTTTAAAAAATTTGCACATCTGAATTTTCATTGAAATACATCACAAGTTTAAGTAAATTTTCCTTGAATTTTAATTTCTATAATACATATATTAAAAGATAAAAAAAAAGAGTGTTATTTGAATTTCTAATTGTTGGAGAGTTGGGGTTTTTTGCTTAATTAGAAAAATTATTTTCTTATTTAATTGGAACAATTATCATGTTTTTGTAATAGAATATTACATTTTCCCTTTTTTTGTTTAAAAAATTTGATTTTTAAGAATACTTGGCAAAGTATGTTTTAATTTTTATTAAAGTTATGTTGTGGAACAGATTATCTGAGTAGGGGTGTAAACAAGCTTGTTTATATTTCGAACAATAAAACATGTATTCGTGTTTCGCTCGTTTGGTTAGCGAGCCGAACACGAGTTTTTCATGAAGAAAGATTCGTTTTGATATTCCTAATCACACAACCGTAGGATGTTAAATATTTGGACGAGATTTAAGTCTTAATAATTATATTAAAACATTATTCAAATTTAATTTAATATAATTTTATTATATTTTTTAATTACTAATTTAATTGATTATAATTCTCTATAGCTTTATAGTCAATTAAATTTTTTTTTAAATCATACTCATCAATTATATATATATATATATATATATATATAATTTAATTATTTCGAGCTAAAAAGAACCGAACAAGAACTGCCAAATCTTTGTTCTTTTTCGGCTCCTTTATATATTGAGGGCAAAAAATTATTCGTGTTCAGCTCATTAACTTGACAAACGAATCAATCAAGAATTTCTCAACAAGCCGAGCACGAACTGTTCTCGATAAGCTACAATATAAGATTTTTTTTATTATTATTATTTTGTATTGCCAATTGCCTTCTTGAAATTTTATTTAGGAGCCGTTAGGGTTCACTTTTAATTTTTTTTAAAAAAACTTTTAATTTGAATTATTTATTTATATTTTTAATTGAAATAAAATACATTTGATGCATTATTCATTTTTAATTAATTTTAAAAAATGCCAAAACAGAAATACAGACTGCATACAAGAAGACCGATACCAGGGCCACCGGCGGTTGCTCCGGCGACCCCGCAGCTGCTGGTGTTGGGAGGCATATGGGTTCCTCCCGATTACGCAACCTCGGCAACCGCGGCTGCAGCTCCCGCGCTATACGGCGCACACCCCCTGCCGGCCCATTATTGCCATTCGACCCACGCGCCTCACGATTTCTATCAGAGCCCGCCGCCCCCTGCGCTGGTGGCTGCTGCGGCGGCACAGTTTCACGGCCAGGTACCTCTGCCTCGCCGCAACGGATGCGCGGAATCTGATCAGAGAAAGGGTGGTCGGGAGCGGTCGGAGAGCATTGAGGATGGGGAGAGGGAGGAGGAGGAGGAGGAGGAGGAGGAGGGTGAGGAGGGGAAGGTAGAGGTGCTTGGTGGATCTGAGGTTGTTCGTGAGGTTATTTGAACGGAATGTCTTCTTGTATGGGATTTGGTTTTGTTGGAGGGAAAGAAAGATTTGAGTTTTGAATGGATTAAATGAACTTTCTTTTTTGTCCTTTTCCCACCAACTTTAGCTGGTAATTTAGGGCACTCTTGCAGGAAAAGTTATTCTACATGGATTGGACGCCGCACGCAATACATCTTATGTGCGTTGTCCGATCTTGAGAGGATGTATTTCGGTGAGTCTCATCTAAATTTTTTTTAAAACAAAAACTGAAATGATCCTGACCGTAGATCACCGTGATCTACGGTCAGGATCAGAAACCGCATGCAGAGATGCATGCGGTGTCCGTATGCAATAATTTCTCCTCTTGCAGGGATGATTATTGCGTAAAGATGGACCCACTAAAGTATGTTTTTTTTTTACCTTCCAAGTCGTGGTTTTTAATTGGACGTCAAACACAAATTTATGCACGCAATAATTTTTGCCGTTGCACGAGTGTGAATGAGCTGAGTTTAGCTCGAGTTGGTTTTTGTTTGAGCTTTTGCTTGATTAATTTTATTGAGTTTGAGCTGGCGCTCGAGCTTAAGCTTACGAGTTCATGCCAACTCATCAGAGGGCTTGTTTATTATATATATAAAAAAAATAAATAGTTTAAGATAGTTTTATAATAACTAAGGAAATGAACTAGAGGAGAAATTATAAGAAATCACTTGATATTAAATAACAAATATTATTTGTTTTAAATATTTTTGTTATTTTAAAGTTAAAGTCTTCAAATTTAATGTATTTTTTATCCTCCCCTCTTTATGAATACATAGAAAACGAAAAATCAAATCACGAGCCATTCGATATTAAATATGTCAATGTTGTCATGATTAATAGATGATGATGTGGATGTCAAGTGACACATAAGTGGTCATAGGTGTGCGTAAACCATTCGATGCTGGTTGTTACTTCGACCGCTGCCAATTCTGATGACCACCAATTGGGTTAAGTAAGTGTGCATGTTTGAGGAGCGCGTCTTCACTCTTGCAAGAGTGATAAATGGCATTTTGACGCTTGAAGTTGTATATGTAACTTACTTAGGCATGTTAATTCGATAAGATGGTTTCCAAAGTCAATCTGTCAGATAGTTTCAGCATGCATGCCAGATAAAGTGTTCATTTATCGTGTCTGGCGATGAAAAATGAATCACACAATTTTACATGGATCCATTATAGAATGGGTTAGATGGGCCCATGACGACCAATTATTCATATACTATTATAATTACAAAAATGGCTCAAAGGAAATAACTCTACAAAAAAAAAAAAAGTGATGTGATTTGAATGTTATAAAATCATTATGGAGTTTTAATGTTAGTCAAAGTTGACTTTTAAATAGGTAAAATATCCATTTGATATCACTTTTATTTTTTTATTTTTATTTTTTTTAAGAAAAATATTTAATTATTATAATTTTATCATGGTTATCTTTATTTTAAAATAAATCTAATTATTTTAAAAAATTTTCAAAATATCTAAAAAATATTTTAAATATTTTCCAATGCAATTCTTACAACCAACCTCATTTTAATTAAAAAAACACAAAAAAATACTCTAAAAATAATAAAAAATAAAAAATAAAACAATAGTTATTTCAAATTGTGCCTAAAATTTCAGAATGTGATAACTACCAATAAAGATTTAAATAGTTATTTCAAATTGTGTCAAAAATGTGTCAGTATGAATCTTAAAAAGATCTACGATTCAAAAAAAAACAGACGTTAAAAGATTGCTCGTCGATAAAAGATGAAGAGACCCACGTATCTAAACTAGTACAATGGTCCGAACCAAAACAAACAAGGTCAAAATTGATCGAATCACAAAAGTTGGTCAAACGACCAGCATCCGAGCCATTGGATCATAAATGAGACAAAGAGACATCTGAGCCAAGCGGCAAGAAGAAACTAACTCGAGTGAAAACATCTCTCTAAGGCGTCTGTGAGCCCTCCCTTCTGCCATCAAGGGTCAATAGCCAAACTTGTTCAACCAGCTGATCCATTGTGACTCGGGTGCGCGTAGAGAGCGAGCGAGCGAGAGAGAGAGAGAGAGAGAGAAGTGCAGATGATTTCGGGCTCGAGCGAAGCCTTGCTGGAAACCCTAATGGCGAGGGGTTGGCGTTTCAGGGATCCCGACGAGATGATATCTTTGATCCAGAGCAAGAAGCTGTCGTCATCCCCCTCATCATTGCTGGTAGATTCAATCGAATCTGAGCTTCTGAACATGGATTTGAGGTTCTTCGGTGGGAAGTCGCTTCCGGAGCCCTCCGCCAGCAAGAAGTCCTTCTTTCTCCATGGTCCCAAAGTCCTACAGGCAAACTCTCCTCTCTTTCATCATTGCTTTGTTGCTTTTTGCGTAGGATCAGTTACATATCTAATTCATAGATTGTTGGAAGAGGAAATTAGTGTTTATTCAAAGGTCTATCTATTTTTTATTTGCTTTGTAAGTTTTGTTGAGTTGAGTGTTTTTCTTGTCTTTTAGGGTAAGAATTGAGAATAGAATACTAGCTTTTTTTCATTACACCTGAGGATACTGTCAAGGTAACGATAACTATTTTCCTTCAACACTCTCATCAAATTCAATCTCACAATGTGACAATTGCTCATGAGGTAAACTTCATTGTTGTATTTGTAGACTTAGATCACAGCAGCTCATTTGGATGGCCTGGTCATGTTGAACACAAGGTTGACTTGTCTGTCTGGTGTAGTTGGCTCAATGTGTTAAGGATGGTTATAGATCACAATCTAAGTATTATGTCACACTTCCTTGGCTGGCGTGGCCATGAACACCAACAACCGTTCACAATTACGCCCATGATGCAGAGAATGCCATCCACTTAGTGCTTCTAGTAGCGGAGAACCATTTTTTTGAGAGGTGGATGCTGGCAGTTGCTGTAGCTGGGAGCAATAACTCTTCACCCTGGCCTATAATTTTGCACTCATTTTCTGTGGGACAAGGTATTACCCTTTGAATTCAGTCCTTTTAGAACAGCTTTCAATGCTTGAAGTCTGTCTGAGTGGGTACTTAGCTTGCTCAACTTTCTTGTATACAATTCATGTAGCTTCTAGTATGCCCAAAATTTTTCATCCTTTCTTCCTATCTTTCACTCTATCTCCTCTCTTTCCTTATCTATGTACTCTACTTTTAAGGTTAATAATCTTTCTCTTCCCTTTCTCTATACTTCTCTCCATTCTTGTCATAATTTTCTGTAAATCTGATCTAATCCCATGCTTCTAGCTAGTTTTGTTTGAACATTTTTTGGTGTAATGAGCAAGAATTGGTCTCCGTGGATAAAATGATTCCCATTAATTGAGAACCAGATGCAAGGATTCTTCATTATGATAGTTCAAGCTATGCTAGTTGCATTGCAACATCACCGCCATTTAGGTCTCGAATCTAATGCTGAAACCTCCTCTAATTATTCCTCCATCTCTGGCTTGTTTAGAGTTAGAACATTGCCTTTGTTACAGTGCATGCACTTCTTTGCTCAAGAGTTTATGGAGATCATTTGTTATAGTCATGGGATCATAGTTAGAGGGGGATCTTTATCCATCTGTAAGGCTGTGTCCAATCCAATCTTATGACGATTTGGCCCTATCTCTTGATCAGTTCAAAGCCATTTAATTTGATTTTGAGCAATCATAGACCAAACCATTAGCCTGACCAATCTAATCCTGATTCTAGCCTAGGTTGTCTCATTTTTTTTTTTATCTGTGCTCAATCTATGTCAATTATCATTGGATTTTGCTTAATTGTCGATGTTTAAAGATAAATTTTTAGTACATCCCAACTGAAGAACTAACACCCATATAGATACATTTATATTGATGCATGAATGTCTTATATACATTCATACATGTTTAATTATATATACATAAATTTATTTTTTAAGGCAGAGATGCTAAATTGAAAAAGCGCCTTATGATTATTTTGCAATAAAAAGGATATTATGAAGATTTGGTGGGTAAATTTTATGAAATCTTAGTTAAGTTGATATTTGTATGGATGCAATGTTGGGTTATAAAGATTTGGTCATATCTAAGTTGTTTGTGGCTAAATTGAGAACGCTAAGTTGATTTTTGGTAGATTAGTAAGTACAAACTAAGGAAAGATTATGTTAAAACAATGGTTGCGGTTATCAGTTATTGAATAAAAGGTAATTGAAAGCAGAATTTGGTGTTTTGGACATTGAGAATGAAGGGTATATATTGCATCTATTGTATGAGGATTAGTAAGAAAAGGGGAAAACCTTAGCTAACATGGATAGAAGTTATTTAAAATTATTTCTGAAGAAAAAAGTTTCAACACCTCAAACAGCAATAAGCAAGAAAGAATGGAAATTAAAATATTTAATCTCAGGATAGGCTGATGGGTGATGATGATGAATATAGACAAAAAATGTATTTATATTGTCACTCATATATTGATAGATTCAAATATTTTTTTCATCCAATTTTGAGTTGGCTATGTTTGATCTAGTTTTAGCTCAATTAAAGTTCAAGCTGAGTTGATCCAGACTCGTTAATTGGCTCATTGATGTTGATTTGAGCCAAGCGATGCTCATTAATTGGCTTGCTAACACGCACACATATATGTATGTTTATATGTATATATATGTATGCGCGTGCGTGCGTGTGTGTGGATGCGTTTAATCTATGCCAAAAATTCATATGTTTTTTCACTATCCTCATTCAATTATTAAAGTTTGTAACTGTACTTGTCTTTTCTCGAGATATCATGAAGGAATAACTCTTATTCAATGTAAAGGTGCCTAAATTATAAAGTAGTAGAGGTAAATATTGATACCATAAATTTATTATTACATTTGAGACCACCATGCCAGCCACAGCATTTTTATTGTCATTAACTATAGGGTTCAACTACCTTCAAAGACGTCACCTTACAATACTTAACCTTGCTACTCCATTGTAGAATTATCTCTTTTGACAAGTTTTAGTATTGGCTTGTCATCCAACCTGTAAGTTCTCTTTACTTAAGAAGACTCTTGTAACTGGCTCCCTTTGAGACGCTGGGGACAGGTCTTTTGATAGTGTGTCAAGATTTAAAAAGGAAATACTAACTAGTCAATAGTGAAGTTGGCTGATTTTGTCCAGGCCTTGTTAGAGGGAATGTTTTACTTTTTTTAGGTGTTGAACCTTCCAACTTCAATGGCTAAGATCTTTGAGAGCGCTCCCAAGGGGCTTTTTTTGAGATCCTCATCAATTTTAGTTTTGAAGAAATCAACCTAGTCAACCGATCACTACACAAAGGTTCCAAGAAGTCGGGTTCCTTTTCCTCCTCATCAATGACTTTTCATGTTAGATAAAGTACACTATCCTTTAAAACAAGTATTCTCTATACACACAGGAGCCAATTAACGAGGATAGGGAATGTAACTGGCTTTCAACCTCTATACACACGAGAGCCGCATCATCTTGAGGATTGGGAATGTCGTTGTCCTAAAGCAGTTCTTCACTTAATGATTAAGTTGGGAAGTTTTGCTCTTTTCTCTTCCATTTTAATTATTTTTGTTGATAAAAGACCGAGTTAGTGTAAATACATTACTCTCGCATTCTTTGCTCAACATATCTCTTAAAATTACATAGCAACCCATTTAATTTGATGAAATAGTGCCAATGTTATATTTAGTGAAACATGGAAGTTGTTCTTGGTTCAACTATACTTTTTCTGAGCTACATGCTTACATTTACCATTCGGTCATAATTTAGGCAACATCAAATGGACGGGATTTAGAAATTTTCCCTAACCTGATTTCTTTTCATTACATAAGAGTTTTCAGTCATCTTTTTTATGTTAGATGACTTCTGAACCCCTCTACTTAGATGTAGAAGTTGATAAGCTTCAAAAGCTATAAAGGGTTGATAGATCTTCCCCCTAATAACTTATTGCATCTGAATCCTCTCAAGGGTGCCAGAGTTTTTATTTTATTTTATTTTTTTAATGAGAAGTTGAGTCTTAATGGCAACTAAGTTAGAAATAGTGGTTAGTGGCGAGGGTGCGTTTTGAACTTGGGTTTCCTAGTTGGAGAGAAAGCTCTCTACGAACTCCTCCACAGGGTGCTAGAGTTTATATATCCTCTTTGCTAGTAAAAGTTAATACTTGCTTTAACTTATAATGAAGCTAGTTTAGTCCAAGAGTATCACATTTGTTCAATTTAGTTTCTCGTATATATAAAATTGATCCCAAAATCTCCTTAGTGTCTAATTCACTTTTGGAATTTTTGGCCTTGATTAATGCACTTTTAAAATTCCTACTTTTATGAGACTCAATTTTTTATTTGTGCAGCTAGTTTCCGTAAGGGACATATGTCAAAGTGTCATTGATTCTTCATTTAGGAGTTGGCAGCATCAGCCTCGTCTCCTTAGATTTGTTCTCACTGATGGGCAGTCTGAAATAATTGGAATAGAGTATAGCCCAATTTTAACCATCACAGAGGAGATCATTCCTGGCTGTAAGGTTTGCTTTTTATTAGTGTTTTGCTGGAGAATTTAATTGGAATTATATTGGCTTTTAGGTTTTCCTTGTTCAAATATTGATAGGTTTTATTTTTATTGTTGGGCGTAATTTAATAGGTTTACTGATTTATCATTTTATGTCTGATTATCTTGAGATGAGATCAATAGACAGCTTGCCTCAGTCTCTGCTGAACCTCATTTTGTAAGAATTGCGATAAATAATAAATCCATTTTATATAAATTTAATATATTTTCTTTCGAATTTTTTTTTTTTTTGCAATGATGGTTTCAGCTCTTATTTTTTATTTAGTGAAAAAAAGCCATATTTGATAATGATGGATCCATTTTCTTATTTTTGAAAACAAAATCTGTTTTTTTATCTGTTTTCTGATATTCGTAAAGTACATATATGAGTGTTTCCACATTTTTTTGAAAGTAGGTCGAAAATGATTATTTTAATCAAGGGAAATTTACACACATTGCACACAATTCTGTGAATTTATTTTAATTATGATAAATTGGTTCATTTTTATATTTAGATTTAGTTTAGAGTATATGACAACCTATCCGCTGAGAGTGTCTCAGGAGGAACTCAAATGATGAATCACTTCTCTCTTACTAACACTTCAAATTTCTTTTCAGACTTCGGAATGGATAGTGGATCACAGAAGAAATCAACTTTTATATTTCTTCAGAAGTTTGGGGTACAGGGAAACAATGAAGGAGATAAAAATTTTCATATTCGCATGGAGTGAGGGGAGCATGGGAGTGGCGACAAAGGAGAAAGAGAGATGCGGCATCTTCGGCTATTTGAAGAGGAAGATAGGTCTTGTTCAGTTCGGGTATGGGAACCTACTATATGTGAAATAAAAAGAGAAACTGGAGATGTCGGGCTGCCTTTGGGCCTGAGTGTGCCGTATGTGGCTTGAGAAAGTTGGATGCTTTGGCCTCTTCTGGCTCGTGTGAACCGATAAGAAGAGAAGGAAGAGGCGAAGGGGCTTTGACATTCTTCATGCTTGGCTTGCCGTTCGCAAACCACAAAACAAGAGAGAGAGCAAGAGAGAAGCTAGAGAGAAGTTAGGGATGCAGAGAAGAAGAGAGTAGGGAGTAATGTGAATGCCAGCAAGCACTTCGACTGGGAGAGGAGTTTTGGATTTGATGGGGGAGAACATGGAGTTACGAGGCCGTTAAGAGCGGGAGCAGTTGAGGCATTTTAGCAGGATTTTGCAGGAGGGAGGGAGGGAGGGAGAGGGAGGGAGAGAGAGAGAGAGAGAGAGAGAGGATGAAGGGATTTCACATGTCTCAGCAGGGTGAACTTGATTTTTGCTTGATTCGAGTGTAACTAATTTACACACAAAAGCTCCTTTATTGTGAATGTTAAATACCCTATAAATTCATAGTATTTTTACGTTACGTCTTACCAAACATCTAAATATTTTAAACTTCATGTATCTATTTTACAGTACACATCTAAAACTGTCAACGAAACAGCCTCATATTTATAGAATTTTACAAACCTTTCTTTCCATTTGATTCATTAAATAAACTTCCTCCCCTTGACTCTTCCTAATATAATGCAATTCTCTTCTCAATGGCATTTCATTGCTAACCAGCATTCTGGATATATACTCTTTTGGGTATATTTCCTTTTACTTCTGCCCTTGTACTAAATTATGAATTGCTTAAAGTAATGGGATCTCCACACAAGGAGCAGCTTGAAGTAGAGCACGCAAAATAGATTTTAAATAAAGATCTTTACTGTTAGAACCTTTGAGCATGCTGCCTAAAGCTAGTGCTTGTTGATATACGAAGGGCGTAGAGTGAGTAATGGGATATATGAATACTATACCGTACCCATTGCTCATAATAAAATCTATATTTATTTAATAATGATTAATTTATTTGTTATTTTTTTTTTTTTGAGGAAACTTTGAGAGAATTTTAGCTTTTATTATGATGCATTTTAATGCACTGTCTCTGTACAGAGAAACTTCTAGCTACAAGTCATGATTCCTTATTTTTAGTTGTTTATTTGTATCTAAATACCTAGTGAGATTTTAGGATTTCACTGGCCTCACGTCGATTGTGGTTTAAATATTTTTGATATAGGTCCGTCTGGAGAATAAGATTGCCATGCACTATGGCATACTATGTTTGAACGCAGGGGCCCTTACCATAATGGGAGGAATTGTTCAATCTCTTTACGAGGAGTGGCAGATGAGCCAGAGATACTCAGGTTTCTCTCGTTCTTTGACGAGGCTGCCCCAAAATGATGATGGGGCCGGACCTCCTCCATTTGAGAAGTTGCAAACTCAAGCATGTCCAAGGAAGGTTTCCCAGTTCAGCAGTTCACATGGTACTCACTTTATTTCTCATTCAATACCATCACTTATGCTGATAATAAGTCATACATTCGATATTCTTAATTTTTCAATGGAAATAATATTCTTAATGATAAAGGAAGTTGCTTGGAATATTCACTTCGTAGTGGCTTTTTTTCACATTCAAAGGAAGCATAATTTCACTGTAGGACTGACATTGCTTTCAGTTGAATGAAGTAAATCTACCATAAATTTTTCTATGATGCTATATTCAAGATATGCTGATTTTTAATTAAAGGAAAATTTACATGCGTACCACGACAATCCTCTGTATTTACATATCTAACATCTAAACTTCAATTTTTCCATACCTGCCACCTTATCTGTGCATGAAAAGGTGTATTTCACTTTTTATAAGTTAAAAAGGTGATATTTTTTATGTGATATGAAAGATTTGGGTGGTATAATTATAAAAAGTGAAATTTAGGTGTTAGATATGTAAATACATAAGAATTGGGTGGCATGTCTGTAAATGTCCCATAATTAAATTGTGAAAATTGTATATGGCTATTGCCAAAATTTTAGTTGCGGTCTTGACTTTTACTGCTGCTTTATCAAAGCCACTTGTGATGAAGATTGACGTTTTTGCCCTTACTCTAAATTGACTTTATATATTTATTGGACACACTTAGCATAATGAAGGCTATCAAATAATAGTGAATATTGTGATGCTAGACCAGTGGGACATAATGAAGGCTATCAAAGGACTAACAAAGATCAGCATACTCATGGCGTAGGGAAAGACCTGGCTTTTGATGATCCAAAGCTTGTTTCCTCAGCAATTGAAAATGAGGAGAAAAGTTCTAATACGGAAGCTAGACCCAAAGAAGGTAACTATGATGAGTCCTTTGCTGTTTTATTTATTCCCATATGGCTTCTTAGTTTTTCTGGCCATGTAACAAAATATTTTGTTGCTGCACCAAAAAGCAATTGAAGCTGTTCCGGTACAGAACCAAGCTGCTGCACAAAAACTCTTGCAGAAAATGATTCATCCAATGCATGAAGGAAGAAAACCCAGGGATCATAAACCCAGATTCAAGGGAAAGCAGGAAGAGGCGCCGGTCTTCACTCTCGATGAATGGGAACGGAAGAAAGCGAGCTCGTCAAATGCGATTGGGATGGTTAACATTCAAAACATTAGTGGTGATGAGGAGCTCGCACGACGGCTTCAGAGCCAATTAGATATGGAGGATTACCAGCATAATCTCTCTTCGGTAGCTTCCTCAACACTAAAGATTTCTATAAATGAAAAGTATAAGTGGTTTTCTTGTTGAAAGCAATATATCTCATATCAATCAAACTGGGGTGTCTGTTTTCACCCTTATTGCTGCTAATAATTTTAGTTCTTGCAGAACGGTCGAGTGATTGCGGGAAACGAAGCAGATCAAATACGAATGAGCATGTTCAACTTTGGTGGAACTGAAGAGATGAGGAATGATGGAAGAGGTGATTTCTGGGGAAGGGGAAGGGGAAGGGGAAGGGGAAGGGGCAGGGAAAGAGGGAGAAAAAGATATGGCTGACTACACTCAAAACTGTTTCGAAATAGTTGAGCTCAGTTTCTCTTCTACTTGCCAGTATGGCTATGCTAGATTTCTAACATATTTAAGAACTGTAATTTTGCTCACACTAGAAATAGATCAAAGTCTTGCAATTTTACATTTGCTGGAAGTATTTTATTCTGCAGATAAATGCCTTCTATTTTTAAATTTGTAGCTGTTTATGGCTTCTTTCTCTTTGGGTGGTCATGGACTCATGAACTCACACTTGCACCTTTGATGAATCTTTAAGTCTAAAATGAGGGTTTTGTATTCAACTTGGATATGCATGCATTGAGTGACATAAAGGTCTGCTGGTTGTGCTACGTGCAATACTCTCTTGGATCATATAGATAACTTTTATTTCTTATTGATAGTGGCTCTTTGAAGAATTTCTTAGTCCGGATGAGTTCGACAATTTCAACCATCAAACCTCTTAATAGGGTTGTAATTGATAATTGAGAGACATGAGGTGAAAATCTCCTTTTTGTCACAACCCAACTCCATGCAATCCGTCATATTGAGACGGGTCGCTTCGCGTCAAGATCATAATAGATGAATTATTACCCACGATCTATTTAGAAGGAATTTTATTTACTTAATTTTCTCCAATTTTCATAAATACATAGCACTAAAATAATTAAATATTATAAAATAAAAAAATATTCAAAAATCATTCAGATCATATAAATATATAACAAAAGAAATATATATAACAATTGTGGTTTAAATTTTCTATCATAAAAAAAACTAAATATTATCATGACTGTCAAAAATAAAATTTTAAGACACTGACATTCCTAAAATTAGACTCTCACAAGTAACACAAAAAACTCCTTTGAACTCGAGTTATACCCTTTCCTGAAGCAGCACATGCAAGTAAAGCATACCAAAATTTATGTATAGCATCTATCACAATGTTAGTACCACAAATTATATCACAGTAAACATGTGTTGAGTAAGCAACATGATATCTCCAGTGCAGAAAAATAATATGAAAATTAAAATTAATTCTTTATTAAAATTATTTTAAAATTTTTCCTTCACATCCTTATACCTGTATTTCCATTTATAAATCTATTTGTTCATATTTCTTTTATGCCCCTTTATAACTCCACTTCTACTTATACAATACTTGTTCATATCTGTTCAGACGTATTAAACACATAAATGGATAATTACACAGGTGCAAAAAACTTATAACTCCACTTGATTGCATATTACACCAGCCCAATCACAACCTCCGACAACTCCCCCCATTTTTGTCATTTTTGACATATATTTTGATACAAAAGCTTGTAAATGCTACCAATTGGACATATCAAATATCAAAACATGTGGTAGAAAATGATACATATCAGTAGACATAAGTAATAATGTAATTTATGGGAGAATAAATTTACACATCAAAAAATAAAATTTGCAAAACTACTTTAATGAATTGTCCCAAATAAGCAAAAAATAAATATTTGTATGTTGATATGTCCAACACGGACTAATAATATATAAGAAGTTATGTGATGAAAAGTTTGTAGATCTCCATAAATATGAGTTTGTACAAAATTTTGTCAAATAAAATATCAGAACTTTACGAAAACATGATACAATTTAAATCTGAAGTAGGTTAACAATAGTCTACCTTGTGTCGGACAATTTCCCCAACCTTGATGGACAAAATCGACTTCATGACCCCTGAAACCTACTTTCTCTTTAGAAATATATATTTTCCCTCCCTTTCTCTCTCTACATTTTATTTTGTTAGGAAAACAAAAGCAATGAAATGAGATAATGTTGATGGAATAAGTGGGTTAAGACATTTATTATTAAAGTTTTTTTTTTTAATTTTCCCAATATTTCAAGAAATTTAGAAATAGAAAATAAACATGTAATACTTACTAGATTTCGAAATCAAGTCTCAACAAGTGCATTGATGTATATAGTTATAGTCGTTACACTTTTTGAGCTGTGCTCTGCTTGCCCTCCCATTGAACAAACTCGCCTTATAGAGGGATGAAATTATCATTTCTCAAAGTTATGTGTTATTATGCACCCAATTAGATAATTTTAATTTGACTTCGAAATTTCCACAACATGTGTCACTCCTTGTACCTTATGTTGGAGGAGCTTAACAACAAATTATATTCTTATACATATGTGATTATTAGCTAGCTAGCTCTAATAATTTAGCTAGCATTTAGGGTGCTACAACCTAAGAAGTAGCTACAAGGACATTTGCTTAGGACTTGAGCTAGAGAAGTTTGTATGACTATGAGTTCTAAAGCATAGACATTGAACATTTCCTTCTAGAAATGAGTAATGAAACTCAAAGAATCTCCATGCTCTAATAAATTGATAAATGTATCCATGAACTCTTTTGCAGCCTTTAAGCATTAGAAAATGGAGTTATAAATAATATTTTAAATTTGACAAATAAGTTTATGACCCTGGGATAAAATTTTTAAACAAACAAAGGATAAACTCATTAAGGGTTATAAAAACAAAAGTCATTTGAATGCGTCAATAAATCTAGCAAACTGTGGATTCAAAAGATGCCTTATGATTATTGGAATTGGACCTTCCCAGTAAGATTCCAAAATAAGAATCTTAAATTTTTTTAGTGATTTCCTTTGGAGAATATTTTTTCTAATTGACATATCTTTCTATGAATCTTTTGTCTTCTCTCTCTCTATAGTTTTTAGAATTGAAGCCTTGTTTATGAGGGCAATACATTCTATCCTTTTGTCCCTCTATTGAAGTGGATGAAAAGTTCTTCTTACACTAATTGTTGGATTTCTTATGATTGGGTCTCATCTTCTATGCACCACTACTTCTAGAGTGTTAGATGATAATTAGGAGTTAGTGGCTCCCTTGAGGCTTGCTTGAAAGCCTCTTTGACCACCAAAGTCACGTGCTCCTTCAACTCATTCATCTGGTACTTGGAAAACTCTCTTACAAAATTCAGGTTTATAAAGTTTTCTCATAAACTAGGTTTTGCTCCGGTCATATCCACGGTCACTATACCACCGAGAATGTTGGATCCAAATTTATTTGGTGAAATTGTGTGTTGCCTTCACTTATCAAGTATTTTTGATTATTTGAGTTCATTGACAAGGACAACACATGCTTTAACAAATGTTGTGGCAAATTCACCCTCTTCATTTACATATTTTCATCAACTCAATTCATTGTGATTCACGAATTGATCAACCAGGCCTAGCGTGATATTTGGGATAACAGATTACATGTGGTCAATCATGCAAAAACTATACATCTAGACAACGATCTAGATAAACTGTCGTACATATACGAAAATGTAACTAAATCCAAATCATCGTTGTTAGTCAAACCTAATGTTTCTATCAAATGAAAGACCTCTCCGAAGAAAAAAATATTATATCCGGAGCATGAATGTAAGCTGCATCCGAATAATTGATACCATGCACCAAAATGGGCGAAGAAGAAAAACAAAACTCTAATATTTTCTTCTCTTAAGCAATTGTCTTTTCACCTCAAATTCTTCATCTAAACCACTACCCTACACCACCGACAAACCCCTGTCGTCACCCAAATGCGCCACAATCTCCCTGTCCTTCCCCCCACTGCACGACTCACAGTAAAAAGCAGAAAGATTAATTCCCATTAAATCACAGAGCAATAAAGCTGCTCCCTGAAAACAATGGACCCCAACTTTTCCAATTTAATAATCAAGCAATGTACCTGTAGAACGCTTCACCAATACACCCCTCCTCCCTCTTTCCC
>NEWO01000059.1:1816393-1848728 GCA_003013225.1 Phalaenopsis aphrodite | reverse complement strand
TATATATATATATATATATATATATATATATATATATATATATATATATATATATATATATATATATTTGGGGCAATGAGTACCCAAAGCATTTTTATTTACAAATTAAAAACAATCTTACATCCATTTTTCAAAATTTCAATGAATAAAAAAAAATGCATGATAAAACCCTAATCCTTATTTGTTATTTTTACCAAATTTTATCAAATTCTCAATGATTTGATCGTGGCGCATGTAAATGTATCAGCTCGTAAGTTAAAAAAATCACCTGGATGCTTGATTTATAAATATTAATATTTTGGGGTCTCTGTATGTCATCATTTCTATAAATTTTTGTGTTATGTACTTTATTTTTGCATAAATACAATTTTGTTCATATAATTCATAAAATACATGACCAAAATAAAATTATAAGAAAGATATCACATTGCATACACCTTGTTTAATATACATAACAGTCTATGTCCTCGTCTGCATCATCATGATATTACATCAGGTCATGGTGTATAATAACCATGAGCTTGAAATGGCCAGTCTGACACATGATGTTCTTGTGTAATCTCATTAACAATATCTCATACATCATGTGTTGTGGCTACTTAATTAAATTGTGTAATTATATGTGGATGTTGTAACAACAATGAAGCAGACATATAAAATTATCATGTATACATAGATACTTGATGCGTGCTAGAAAATTTGTGGCGGTAGAGTAATGAATTATCGTCTTAGTGTTGCGCGAGGATTCAACATACACTCAGATGAAAATGAATCAAGCTGTGATAACACCAGAAGTTTTTACGTGGAAAACCCGTAAAGGGAAAAAACCACGAGGTCTGACCCAGTTGTCAAAATACACTATAAGTTGATAATTACAGATGCCCCTTATTCCACAGACGAGAAATGGTTACTAGCTTTTCAAGTTACAACGTCGACTGACGACGTCTAGTCAGCGGTGGTTGACGAAGGTAGCAGTGATCGACGGTAGTGGACGATAATCGATGACGGTCGGCGGTGGTCGACGGAGGTCAGCAGTGGTTGACGACAGTCGATGACGGCCGAAGGAGGTCAGCGGTGATCGACGGAGGTCAGCGGTGGTTGTCGACGGTCAGTGGTGGTCGACGACGATCGAAGATGACGAGGATGATCTTGGACTTGAGCTCCTTCTCAAAGCCTCAAGTTCTCTCTTAAGCCTCATCCGTTTCATGTGAGGGGTGAGACTCTATTTATAGTGTTTTGAGTGCAATTAATGCAGAAATATGAACAATTTTGATCAGACGATTCAAAGAGCTTTCTTTGATCAGATGACATTTGATGGATATTTGAGTGTCTTAACGATGTCAGAATTGAGCAATCTTGAGCTCGTTGGATTCGTCTTGTCGAGACGCTCGATTCAACAATAAACTTGCTAGATTCGACATCCGTTTAACCTTTCAAATGTCTCGAGAAATCCTCTAATAGTGGTTTAATGATTTGATCCTGACTTGATTTGACTCGGATTAGACTGACTTTCATATCATCAGGTCTGTCTCATCGTGCTGATCAGTTTGATTATAAGTTTGCTGCAATCGGAGCTCCGAATGATCCTTAATCGAAATTTGAATGTTTCTTGTTAAAAAAACTACACCAAAATTCATGCTGGATGATGAAAATTTGTTGGTGGCGTATCAATACTGTACTTTTTGTCATCATAGAACGACTTCCTCTGAAAAATTACTCTAGTGTATGTGGATGTGTAAAACATCCCGATAGTTCCCACAGCCATGATAGATTGAATGAAGGCTACTATACATATGTACGAGCACTGTCTGAGTATTCAGCACCTTGTGATGGTAATGCACCTGGATATGTCATAGGATGTTGATCCATGTAAGTAGACAACCATGGGCCTTGAGGTATGGTAGGATAAGTCAGTGTTGTTGCAGAAGTATCATATCATTCATCATGACCTGCATCCTTATCATCTGTGACATACATGATCCGACGGAAGTCACTATATAATTTTTCATCCTCTTTTAACTCCAAAAAATAGTCTAACTATAAAATAAAGAATAATTTTAATATGAATAAAAAAAATTAGAAAAAAATTAATATACATGCCAAGGTCTTCTCTTCATGTATTCTAAGATAATAGTTTATGGGTGGGTGCGTCGGTGTCAATGGCTTACTATATGCTAACATTTTAACCAATGGCTTGCTACATGTCATTTTTAAAATAACTTCTATTTTATTATCATCATTAACATGCGTTGCAATGAATTCATCATCTATGGGAAAACAACACACTATGTTCACCGTGAAATTTGAGCTATCATAATTCAATGATTGAATAATTTGTCTTCAACATTTTAGATATTATCTCGCTAGAAACACAAAGTGAGCGAGTTTTGTCGCCAACATACTTTGGAAAAAAACTCTTCAAAAAACTTTAAGACTCCACCATATCGTATCATCGATGTTGTTACTATTTCACTCATTGGTTACTTCTATGATAAAACACACACATGTACACATGTTAAAATAATATTTATTTCACAATGAGAAATAAATAGTAACTAACTATAGTTTATTTATATTCACTACAATAAAAATATGAATGGGATTTTTATAACTCATTGTAGGTAAAATTTAAGCTTTTATTATCTATAAAATCAGTACATCAGATATAAGCTACATATCATATAAATAAGAAGATAAAGGGAAATGAGCGAGATATCTCTCCATCCTGAACCCTCAACAAGCTCTCTGACTATCTAAGAGAATCATTCAGCTTCTTCTCATTTCTTCCATAAGATCTCTCCCAATCCCATATTGTATAACTTCACGAATTATATGGGATCCCAAGTCCCACTATAATTCAAAAAAA
Organism: Phalaenopsis aphrodite; assembly: GCA_003013225.1. Taxonomy (NCBI): domain Eukaryota; kingdom Viridiplantae; phylum Streptophyta; class Magnoliopsida; order Asparagales; family Orchidaceae; genus Phalaenopsis; species Phalaenopsis aphrodite. The sequence goes on along the minus strand of NEWO01000059.1, from coordinate 1,845,862 downwards.
CTATTTATAGAAATGATAAGTTACTATAATCTTTAAAGTTGTGAATGGAAACCTCAAAATTTGCTTGATTGCTTCTTCTTTAGAAATGTCATACTGTTTGTTGAAATGTTGGGGGGTTTTTTTTTTTGTGGGTTTGGAAACTATGCTTATTTGTTTACAATGATGTGAAAATGATTGCCCAACTTCTAAATTGTACATGATTTGCTAGAGCATTCCATTGATTAATTATGGCCAATTTGTTCTCTCTTTTGCCTAATTCGGTTGGAACTTGACATTCTAAATATAAGTTTGAAAAAAGCACTTTTAAAATTGTACATTTAAAATAAAATAGATATTATTTAGTATGATTTCTGAATAAATTATATACCATATACCATTCCATTTAACTTTAGAGTTTTATTTTATCTGTTATATGTTGCTTATCGGCAACTTTCGTAGTAGTTTGTTGTAGATTTGTTTTTCATTTTAGAAGACGATGAAGCTCTAATCCGTTCACAGCTGATGAACGAAAAAAGTTTCATTTGGTGAAGCAGCGCAGTTCACCTTCTCCATTACATTATTTCCTTTGGGGAACATCATACTCTTTCTTCATATTACGTTTGGTATTCATAAAAAAATGCCTGTGATACATTCATTAATCATAAAAACATTATAAAGTTATAAACTTTATAAAGTTATAAACTTTGAGTATTTATTGCTGGACATGAATCATGGATCATCAAAAGAATAGTATACACACACCAAATTTAATTAATTACCACTCAACGGTCGCCTGCCATCATCTCCTCCACAAAAGCCTTCAGATTGGCACGAGACAATCCTCCTTTAACGGTAGGCAAACACCAAATTTAAATAATTACCACTCAACGGTCGCCTGCAATCTCCTCCACAAAAGCCTTCAGATTTGTACAAGACGATCCTCCTTCAACGGTCGCCTGCCTGGCTTTCTCCTTCCATATCTCCACCTTCCTCCTAATTTCCTCTCCTCTTTCCCCCTCCCCCATCACAATCTCCACACACCTTCGCAGCTCCTCTGCTTCCACCAACCCCTCCCCGTTCACCCCCACCCTCACCCCAACCCCCCACATCTTCTCCATCAGCCATGCATTCATCAACTGATCTGACCACTGCGGCATTGCAACCGTCGGCACGCCGGACAACAAGCTCTCCACAGTCGAATTCCACCCACAATGGGTCACAAAACACCCCACAGCTCTGTGATTCAGTACTCTCCCCTGTGAGCACCACTCCACCACCATCCCCTTCCTCCCTCCCTCTTCATCCCCATCAAGCTTCAATCCTTCCCACCTACTGTCCTTCCTCACCACCCACAAGTATGGCCTTCCGCTCTCCCTCAACCCCCTCCATATCTCCTCCACCTGCTCCTTTTTCAGCACCGATATGCTCCCGAAGGAGACATACACCACAGATCTCTCCCCCTGCGAATCAAGCCAATCCATATACCCATCCTCATCATCCAACTTAAACAAACTCCCCTCCCCCGCATCCTCCAGCAAAGGACCAATCCCAACCATACTCACCTTATCCGCAACGGATTCAAACGCCGGAGCTTCCATTTCATCCGCCGTGTTCGCGATCACTCGCGGCTTCGATCCCCTGATCGCAATCTCCTTATCCAGCGTCTCAAACATTTCCCCAATGCGGGGGAGGATCGCGCCATACGGATCATCGGGGGAGTGATTTTTCGTGATGAAAGAGGGGAGATCGCAGATCCTCATCGTAGGAAGCTTGGGAAGATTCACGATGTTCAGGGGATCGTAAGGCTTGGAGGTGAGGATGCTCTCGTAGTCGTGGAAGTAGAACCAGTAGACCGCGAAGGCGGTGGCGGGCTGGATCCAGTGGAGGAAGGAAGGGATGTTGCGATCCAAGGCAACGTCAGCAACCCATGACATGAAGAAGGAGTAGATGATGCAGGTGACGGGATGTCCGGTTAGGGCTAGGTCGTCAATAATGGCGGCTAAGGTTCGGGAGCCGTGTTGTTTGGTGCGGAACAAGTAGTCTCTGCTCTCGTGCTTCCGAGGGTCGAAGCCGTCGTCGAAGCCATTGGAATAGGGGATGTAGGAGAAGAGATCGCCGGGGAGTGTTGGCAGTTGGTGGTTGGGGAACATGCGGCGGTGAGCGGTGAGGGCGGTCGAGAAGGTGATGCGGGCGCCAGTTTGGCGGGCGAGGAGTTTGGCGAGGCGGAGATTAGGGTTTATGTGGCCTTGGGAAGGGTAGCAGGCTACCAGGATGTGCAGCTGCTTCTGCTCCATTGATTTGGAGGGGATTAAGCTTTGGATATGATGATGGAGAGGATTATTGTAGAAGAACTTATATAGAGGGTGGGTTGAGTGATGCAAGCTCAAGCTTTCATCCACGTAAGTGATGACGATGAGTGTTATGGTATTCTTTGGACAAAACAAAATTGACAAGCCTATTTATGGATTAGTTATTTCTACAAGTAAAATCACGTGTTTTATAAGTGATTGAGTGTCAGTTTGGGAAGCTTATTTGGTTTGGTGACATTTTAAAAATGTATCTAGTCTGTTTGGATAAACAACTTTAAAAATAGTGTTTTCACACCGCACCTATCTAGGTGTCTTTTTCGAAAAAATAAAAATTTGTAATAGTCACCAAACGTAGCTTATCTGTAGATTATTTTTAATCAGCTTATGAGTAGATTATTCAATTAGCTGCAGCTGCCCAAAACAGGCATTAAGTTTGATAATTAAGTATGGATTGGTTAATTGATTAATTAATTATTTAAACTAATTTTTATGGCGATAGAGTTTACTCGGGTATTAAGTTTGATCATTAAGCTTTTTATTGTGTAATCATTGCAATTCAGCTTAGTATAATTAATTAATTAACTGGAATAATACCTAATAATTAACTATTTAATTAAGATTTTGAGAGATTAGTTAAATTTTAATTAACATTAGCAATTGCAAGAAATGAGAAAATGTTGATGGAATGAGTGGGCTAAGATATTTTGAGTTGTGCTCCGCTTGCCCTCCCATCGAATAAAATCGCTCTACAGTGGGACTGGGTTCTCATTTCTTAAAGTTATGTTATACTATGCACCCAATTAGCAACCCGTGTACCTTATGTGGGAGGAGCTTAACCACAAATTATATTCTTATACATATATGTGATTATTAGCTAGCTAGCTCTAATAATTTAGCTAGCATTTAGGGTGCTACAACCTATGAAGTGGCTAAAAGTACATTTTCTTAGGGCTTGAGATCGTGAAGTTTGTATGGCTATGAGTTCTAAAACATAGACCTCCAACATTTCCTTCTAGAAATGAGTAATGAAACTCAAAGAATCTCCATGCTTCTAATAAATTTGTAAGAGTATCCATGAACTCTTTTGTGGTCTTTAAGCATTAGAAAATTGAGTTATAAATAATAGTTTAAATTTGACAAATGAGTTTATGATCCTGAGAGGAAAGTTGTTAAACAAATAAAGCATGAACTCTTTAAGGGCTATAAAAAACAAAAGTCATTTGATTGTGTCATTAAATATAGCAAACTACAGATTCAAAAGATGCTTCATGATTTTTGGGATTGGACCTTCTCAATAAGTCTCCAAAATAAGAATCCTGATTTTTTTCCTTGTGCGTTTCTTTGGAGAATAGATAATATAGTTGGCATATTTTCTTATGAATCATTTGTCTTCTCTCTCTTCTATAGTTTCCAGAATTGAATTCTTGTTTATCAGGGTAATATATTCTATTCTCGTGTCCCTCTATTGAAGTGAATGAAAAGTTCTTCTTACAATAATTGTTGGATTTCTTATGATTGGATCTCATCTTCTATGCACCACCACTTCTAGAGTGTTAGATGATAATTAGAAGTTAGTGGCTTCCTTGGGACTAGCTTGAAAGCCTCTTTGATTACCAAAGTCACATGCCCCTTCAACTCTTTCATCTGGTGCATGAAAAATGTTCTTATGAAATCATGTTTATAAAGTGTTCTCATAAACTAGATTTTGTTCCGTTTATATCCACGATCACTGCATTATCAAGAATGTTGGATTCAAATTTGTCAGTGGATATATACCGCCCAGGAAAGTGTTGTGTTAGAAGAGATGACCCTAGATAGAGAATGAAGATAAGGAAGGAGAGAAGAAATGAAGAGGAAGAAGCTTTTTTTTCAATCAAACCCTAAATCTGAGTTGATTTGTCTACTCAAACTGGTTGGTTGGTTCATTTCTTCAATCAAACTCGAACCAAAGTGATTTATTCATACGAAAATAAATAACATAAGGGCTTACAAATGCTTGCACGGTGAAAATGGAGAGCATGCACATGTTGACATGTAAGCAAAAGATGAGTTCAAGTTAAATTGCCTCTTGCCTTCATTTATTAGGTATTTTTATTATGGGAGTTCATTAATGAGGACATCACATGCTTTAACAATTTTTGTGGCCAATTCACCTTCTTAATTGACCTATTTGCCTCAACTCAGTTCATTGTGATTCATGAGTTGACCAACCACGCCTAGTGCGATGCTTGGGATAACATATTACATGTGATTCATGAGTTGACTAACCCCGCCTAAAGCGATGCTTGGGATAACAAATTACATGTGGTCAACCTTGCAAAAACTATACATTTGGACACGATCCGAATGAACCGTCATACGTATACGAAGATGTGACTACATCCAAATCATCATTGTTAGTCACACATAATGTATCTATCAAATGAAAGCCCACTCCGAGGAAAAAAAATATTACGTTTGGAGTCCGGACATAAGCTGCGTCCTGAAAACTTAGACTATGTTTGGGGCAGCAGCAGCTGCGCTGTCCCAGGAAGCTGCTGCGAGGAAGTTACTGCCGGAAAGCTGGCTGTCTGCTTGTTGCAGCTGTCTGAAAACAACTGTGAAACAACTGTTTCTGGAAAAATGACAATTTTGTCCCTAGTTAAAATTATACAACCCAGTTAACAGTGAATACCGAAAGTATTAAAAAAAACTAATAAAATTACCAGTAAAATAAGAAATTAAAAATGTATACTTTTATGTAATTTCTTTTTAACTATAATAATACCTATTATGTTGCTGAAAATAAAAAAATATTTAGTTTTATGTAAATTGCTTAAACTTCATATTTTAAAATACAATATTTTTTTTTAAAATGATATTTGGTTCACTTTAGTTTATTTTTTAGTAATTTAAATGACTAATTATTTCTCTCAATCTCGATATCATATTACAAAATGTATACATAACTATTAATTAAATAACATTAACATTATATTCTAAGTAAAATAACATAAATACAAATACATTAACGTTAGCAGGCTCGGTTCACATATGCACATATAGGGGTGTAAACGAACCGAACACGAACGAACAGAGCTTGTGTTCGTGTTCGTGTTCGATTCGTTTGAAATTTAGTTTGTTTGAAATAAGCTCGTGTTTGAAATTGNNNCATGAAGAAGGAGTAGATGATGCAGGTGACGGGATGTCCGGTTAGGGCTTGGTCGTCGATAATGGCGGCTAGGGTTCGGGACCCGTGTTGTTTGGTGTGGGAAAAGTAGTCGATGCTAACGTGCTTTTCAGGGTCGAAGCCGTCATCGAAGCCATTGGAATACGGGATGTAGGAGAAGAGATCACCGGGGAGTGTTAGTGGTTGGTGGTTGGGGAACATCCGGCGGTGAGCGGTGACGGCTGTGGAGAAGGTGATGCGCACGCTTGTTTGGCGGGCGAGGAGTTTGGCGAGGCGGAGATTAGGGTTTATGTGGCCTTGGGAGGGGTAGCAGGCTACCATGATGTGGTGCTGCTGCTGCTGCTGCGCCATTGATTTCGTGGGGATTGAGCTCTGGTTATGGTGATGAGGAGGATGATTGCGGAGGAACTTATAGAGGGGGGATGAGTGATGCAAGCTCAAGCTTTCATTAACGTAAGTGATGACCTCAGTCTTTGGTTGGCGGCTGGCAAGCGCAATATTATACTTTGGACAAGACAAAATTGTCTATGGTTTACTTTGGACAAGACAAAATTGTCTATGGTTTTATTTTAGATTTTGATTTGTAATATATTGATGTGCTCGTTTGAAATTGTTCGTGTTTGAAATTAATTATTATTTGAAATTGTCTTAGATTTAAATATTCTTGTTCGTCTTCAGCTCGAAATTTACCGCTTAAAATTAATTAGAAAAAAATAGATGTAAATAATTGGATTCGAATATGGATCAAATCTATGTAAAAAAATAGATTCGAGCTTAAAAGAATTATTCATGTTCGGGTTGTTTACTCAACAAATAAGCCGAACACAAGCTACTTAACGAGCCGAACATGAGCTGTTGACGAACAACGAGTTTTTTTTGACGGCTCTATTTGTGATTATTTTATAATGTTTTGGTTGATATTTACCGAATTACATCCAATTATAATAAACTTTTTTGGAAGAGAAAGAAGAAGAAGATAGATTTGAAGAGGGAGAGGGAGAGAGAATTACGGAGAAAGAAGCTATAGGATTTTATTGTGATGGCCGGAACTCTCGCCCATCAGGTTAACGTTCGTTTGGCCTAATGGTCTCACAGATTTGTACGGTTGGTGTAACTTCCCAACCTAAGATTGCTCGGGACGAGCACACTTAGTTGCGTTTGTGGCAACTTTATTGAGTTAGATATACAATCAAGTCATTAAGGTTGTGTCAACCACCCTTTTTACATATCACAGTCCCCAAATTCTAATTTTGCGCCATGGTCTATGTGATGTCTCCTCCATCCCTTTATCCTTCGTCATTGCAAAGGGGTCGAAGAAAAAGGCGTGGAGTGGAGAAGGTGAGTAATGGGAGTTTCTGAGGTCTCTACCTTCCTAATGGCGATTGTGTCACAAGATAAGATCGGAGAAGAAGGAAGCGAATAATAGGAGTTTTGTAGGGGAATAATGGGAGTTTTGTACTCCGAGCAACCGTCGAAGGCAATTGGGGAATCAGAATTTGGTGAAGATAGGGGCAATGAAGGAGGCACCGAAGGCGGGGATGATTTCAACTTTGCGAGAGGCGAGGAGATTTAAGAGGAATTGTTTCACCTTGATATGACTGGACTCATTCGATGTAGCGTTTTTTCCGTCTGAACTCCTGACGTAGCTCTACGTGCGGCGTAGGTTATTCTTGAGTTATTTTCAGGTTATTTCTGCGTTATTTTCAAGAATACCGAAATAACCCAGAAATAGCCCGCGGTCTTTATTTTTAGGTTATTTCTGGGTTATTTTCAATAACCTGAAAATAACTCAGAAATAACTTCCGCCGCACGTAGATCTACGTCAAGAGTCCTCACAGAAAAATTTTTGCATTCGATGAACTTGGTGGAGGGGATGCATGTGTCGTAGAAGATGGTTTTGGGCAAGAGAGCAGAAGGGTGACTAGGCATCGTGATAGTGTCCGCGATACGCATGCTTATTATTTCGGAGTTGTGATACGTAAAATTTGTTGTTTAAGAGCCTCTATATGTAAAAACCTCATTTTATTTTTGTTGGTCTTCCACATATTCAGCTTGGACAATAATGACTTGAATTTGGCCTTTCAAATCAATTAAACCTTTGTTGGTTTAGTCCAAAGTAAACACTTGTTTGTTTAGTTTAAATAGAGAAACAAAATTAAGCATATTAAATGATTCCATAATATGCATTTAATTAACACTATTGGATAAACACAAGTGCACATGCGGATTTATTTAATATGATAAGGGTGTGTCATGCAAACATTATAAAAGTGCATGTATTATCTTCAACTTTTTTTTTGAATCATAAATACAATCTTATTCTATGACTTGGTAAACTTTTCACATTTAATGTACAACCGAAGTAGTTATCGGAAGCCCGCAAACTTAAATTTCAAGCCCCATGAAGCTAAATCCACCGATTCTTAAGACTTAACAGGATTTATTTTGTGCAAAATGATCGTCTCGCATGATTCGACTACAAACATCATAAAAGAATATTTTGAATCATGAAAACAATGCGGTCGGGCATATCCGTAATAAATTATATACATTACCACCCCCGAACTTTGTTTTTTCCAATTCACTTTGTTCCTTTTTTTCAAATTCTCGCTCAAATATCGAAATTCATGATAAAACCTCAATTGATAATTTTCATTTTGACCAAATTCTCAATAGCTCGATGGTGGCACACATAAATATATCGGTTCAGTAGTTCAAAAAAGTTGTCTAAATAATCAATTTGTATATGTCAATATTTCAAGGGGTCTATATGTAATTATACTTAAATTATAATACTTCAAAATATAAAAATAAATATCCTAGATCAAGCTTTAAATTACACTCCCACCAATAAACTTGTTGAGACACTTACAATTAAAATTTACATAACTTAAAAATCTTTTATAGAAAAAAAAAAAAAAGTGAAAAAAAAATTGTGAATTACAGTTTAAATGTTTACCATATTAACAATGAAAATGAGATCTTACCCTAAAATAGCTTTATAGTCGTTGCTAAATTCAGTTGGCATGGCGAAGTTTAAAGGTGGGGACAAGGATGGAGAGCAAAAAAGGAACAAATTCTATGTAATGCTACACTTATTTTACTCTAGTTTGGAAATGAAAATATTCTCCCCATACCTTAGTCACTTGGAGACAAAGTGCGAAACGATATATTTGTTGAAGGGTTGGTGTAGCTCCAATGCTAGACAAAATTAGAAAGTCGGCTTATGGTTTGGTCGAATTAAACATCAATCATTTGATGATCTGATTAAGAGAGTAAATGTTTCAGATTCAACTTATGTTAAGAAATGTAGAGCAAGACCTTAAAAAAAGTTGGGCATACTGTATAAAAAATGATCTTAATTTACTAGAATTGAATGAAAACATGTCCCACTTAGTGGGATAGAAGCTTGTTGTTGTCGCACCTTAGCCATAATAAAATAAATAATAACTACGATAATATATATATATATATATATATATATATATATATATATATATATATATATATATATATATATATATATGACAAAAAAAATCAACTAAAATCTAATCAAACAGAAAAATAATCATTTCAAGAACCAATGCTTAACTGAAAATCATTATATTGACAGGAAAAAAAAAAAATCACTTACAGAACAGAAAATGGTATACCACAAGGCTCCAACAAAGGGTTGGTTATGGAAGGGTTGATTTAATCAAACAATCATATCATGAATCATCAGAACCCAATGATTGCTTTTTCCTTCTACCAACATTTCTTTTGGCCGAGAATGGTGTGCCTCCAGGAACTTCATTAGATTTTGAATGATGCTCATTAATGGATCCTTGACCTACGCTAACCTTCCTCCTCAATCTCAATATTTCACCCTTAGCAGCCGCCAGTTCTTCCTCAAGCCTTTTGGACCTCTTCTCTAGCTTCTCTCTCTCACTACCAAGCCTAGAAATGAGATTTTCAGCATCCTGCATATTTTCGAGCGAATCTTTCGCTATATTCTTTTGTTCAATCAAAGACATGTAGAGAATCTCCTTTTCTGTTTCTAGGCTAGCACTCCTAGAATTAGTATTCTCTAGTTCTTTAGAGAGCAACAACGCGCTCTTATTCATTTCATCGAGTGATCTGGTAGCCTCATCTAAATCAGCTTCAAGGCTTCTCCGTGCTTCCGAGTCTTTCAGAATTTGCTTCTGTAATGCCTCGAGCTCTTTATTCAAGTTGGTAACTGTCTTCCTTTCTTCTTGTAGCTGATTCGATGCTGTTTGGATCTTTTGATAGTTATCAACCAATTCCTTCTTCAGGCTTTCACGCTCCTCGATGGCGGCTCTCAATTCATTAGATGCAGAAACAAGCTCTTCTTCTGTACGCTTAAGGACCACCTTGGCTGATTCAAGTTTATCCGAAAGAATCATTGAAGTAGCCTTCGCCTCTTCCAGGTTATAATTCATTAACTGCCTTGTCTGGTCATACTCATTTTGCATCTTAGAAATAGTGGACATAACCTCCTCATAGGCAGTTCTGGTCTCCGTTAGTTCTTTGTACATATGAGAAACCTTTGCTTCTGAAGCATCTAACATTTCTCGGGCGCTCTGGAGCTCATTTGTTAATTTATATATATTATTCTTTTCCTTCTCCAGTAGCATAATTGCATTATCCCTTTCTATTGTCAACTCAGAGATTATTGCCTGCTTGCTACTCGCTTCATTCAAAGCAATTTTAAGATTTTCATCCAGTTGTTGTAGCTGTTCATCTTTTCTGGACAACAGTTCAGAATTAAGGACGGTTGTTCTCTCTGAGTAGGAAACCAAAGCATTGTATTCTTTCATAAGATCATAAAATTTGATATTAGAATCATTCTTTTCTTCAGTTAGAGACTTAATTTTTTCATGTAGGTCGTCTATAATTGAATCCTTTGAATTGGAATCTGTTCTGACCATGCTGATGTCTTCTTTCAACTGCTCAATCCTGGAATTTGCTGCTGCAAGGTCGAACCTTGCCTGTTCCAAAGCAGAGCTCATATTCTTGCATTCTGATTCTGTTTTAGCTAGCAATGATTTGAGGTTTTGAATGTTCGACATCTTTTCATTATTTTCTAATGAAAGATGGCTTAATTCATCCTGCAAATAAGTAATTCTGCCTACCTTTTTGTGGATTTCATCTTCAAGTAACTTCTTATCCTCCCTAGCTTGTGTCAAAGAATGTTCAAGTTGGCCTCTTTGTGATATGAGCTCCTCAACAAACTTTTTCTCATCATGGAGTTCTCGACCTAAAGCTGCTGCTGCATCCTTGGCAGAAGTTAATTGACTTAAAAGCGATGCTTCATCATCCTTTAACTTCCTAAGCTGTCTCTGGTAATCTTCCTGTTCATTCAATAATTTAGTCTCAAAACTTTTCTTCATCAAAGCAGCAGCTATTTCCTGATCATTTGCCTGAGCTGTCATCTGCATATGTAACGGATTAGAGGGAAACAAAGTAAAATGCAATGTCAAATAGAGACATTGTAATCAAAGAGATTTTATTTTCTAAAGATGTAAAAACTCATTTTTTGGTTATGTATCAGCAGACTCCAAAATCCTGTCAGAGACAGGATAAAGGGGGACTGACCAGTCCTAATATCCGAGTTCAAAGCTCATCAATTCATAGAAATAACCTCCATTGGGCAATTTGGGCCATATAGGTAGAGAACAAAATCAACCTAGTTCAATATAGATCAGTCAACCCTGACCAGCACGGGCCCAAGCTCATCTTATCGTGAAGAAGGTTCTGGAAGCCTCCTATTGATATCACCAACCTCAAGTAAGGTTCTCAGTTGGTGAAATGGAATGAACACGCATGATGAACTCGATGTCAGTTTAACTGATGGCTGAATATATCAAGTGAAATGACCCAACCCATACTATACGAGGTATTGTTCTTTTTAGACCAGCCCATCTCATGGTAGGATAAAACACACAATTTTATCCTTCTTCCAACAACTTCTAGGATGGTTATCCATCCAAAGCGTGCTCATTTATGAGCACACTTAACCGTGGAGTTCCCAACAGAACCATACCTGGGTACCTCACATTTTATGTCTATCATAATATTTTGATAGTCCACTATCATTCTTTTCCAAGATGGAATTTTGTTGATTACTATCCCCCTTTCCCCAGAAGAATGAAGATCACTTCCTGTTCTCTTCAAAGTTGGGCAATATCATAAGCTTATCAGCTTGCACTTAGTTCATCTTCAAACTATATATCATACAAAAGGACATTTATCTTCATTACCAACCAAAGGCGGTAAATTTCATCTTTAGTAGCTCTTTATATAGCTTTTGTGCTCCCCCACAATCCATGCTAATTTTCATGCAGTTTTTTGTACATTGCCTAGCTATCTAGCTAGGCTGTAAATTTATCTTGAAGAATGAAGATCAAACAAAAATCAAATCTGCTTTATGCTTCAATTGAAGTCAATAAACTAACTAACAAGCCAAGCCAAGCCCAACTTAGATAAAATTTATTTAGCTAGGGGCTAGATCAGATTGAACTAGCTCAAGATCAGATCAAAATATGTATACATATATCTTTGAATGCATATACAAACATGTTTATTTATATATTTAGATTTGAATTATAGTATGCATGCATCTATGTATATATTTGTGCGTGTGTGCGTGTTAGACTAAAATTTTGACTTCGAAGAAAAAAGGTTAATCAAAATTGAATCAAATTTTTGCCTGAAGTGAGCTTGAATGAATTTGATGAGCATCGCCTTGCTCAAATTAGGATCGAATCAATCCAACCAAATTTGGCTAGGGTCAAGATCCAATTATACAAGCGGCTAGGTCTACCGAAATTGCTATGCATCCTTTGTAAACTTGGTCTGCACATACCAATCTGTTTGGCAGGTTGGCTTTCATGTCTTGTTTGATTAAATCTAATCAAAGTAGGCTAGCATTGTCTCGGTGCACCCTCCTAGTTCCACCCATAAGCTTGGTGTAAGAATATGGAAAGAGTTTTATTTCTTGTTCACCCCTTTGCATTACACTTTCACTACATCTATATAGTAATAGAAGGAAACAAATACATAATACCTCCAAATAGGGAAGAATAGAAAATAGAAAATATAAATAAAAGAAAACACACTTAATGAAATATATTCTGAGAGAAGGGAATAAATTCCTTCCTAATCAAACATGTGGATTGACACTTTCCTACACTCCCCCTCAAGCTAGGTGATATATATTATACAAACCAGCCTTTGACTTCAATTCATCATAATTGACCCTTCATAGTGCTTCGGTGAGAATATCATGAATGTGAAGTCATGTGGGAATATAGTTGAGTTGAACAATTTTATTCTTAACATTTCAAGAAATGAAGTACCAGTCAATCTCGTTGTATTTTGCTCTCATGATGCACAAATTTTTTGACTATTTGGCTATCACCGAACAACTTAATTGTATCTTTCATCTCAACCTTAAATTCGCTTAATAGTTGTTGAATCTATACTCTGATATGTTCCTAGTGAAAGAGCGTGATATTTACATTTTGTACTATTCTGAGAGACAAAAGTTTGTTTTTTGCTTCTCCATGTGACGAGGTTGCCCCAGACATACGAACAATATCCAATGAGATTTCCTATAAGTTACCTCTCCTGTCCAGCTAACACTTGTGTGAATATCAATCTCATGATTTTCAATTTTTTTTAAGAGCAAACCAAATCCAGGGGTCATCTTTAAGCATCTCAGGATTATGTTCACTGCGTTCAAATGGTCCTTATTTGGATTATTCATGTGCTCGCTTACTACATTAACTGAGTATGAAATATCAAGTCTTATGTGATAGGTAAATTAGTTTGCCTATAAATCTTTGATATTTTTCTTTGTCAAGTAAACTTCTTTCTTCACTTCACTTCAACCGTTTGTTAGGATCCATGGGTGTGTCAGTAGGTTTACACCCAAGCATGTTAGTTTTACTTAAAATGTCTAACATGTATTTCCTTTGGAATATGACAATTCCCTCCTTAGCTTGAGCCACCTCCATGCACAGAAAATATCAGAGATCCTCGAGGTCCTTAATCTCAAATTCTATTGTAAACATTTTTTTAGTGAACTAATTTTCTTTGAATCATCACTTGTCAAGATAATATTATCTACATATATTATGAAAATAACAATTTTATCTCTACAATTAAATTAAACGAACAGTGTATGATCAGCTTGACACTGATAATATCCATTGTAATTACTATTTTAGCAAAGTTGTCGAACCAAATATGAATAGATTACTTCAAGCCATATCAAGACTTCTCCACTTGCAAAGCAACCAATTTTTTGACCTATTTTCCAAGCCCAAAGTTATAGTCATGAAGACTTCTTCATCAAGGTCGTCACTGAGAAAGACATTTTTAACATCAAGTTGGTATAAATGTCAATCTTGATTTACTACATGAGGGAGTAGAATCTGAATTGTATTAAGTTTGACAACATGTGCAAAGGTTTACTGATAGTTAATTTCGTATGACTATGTGAAGCCTTTGAAAAACTGTCTGGCTTCGAATCTCTCTATACTTCTATTTCCTTTATATTTGATCGTGAATATACATTTGCAACCTATGAAAATTTTTCCCCGAGGTAAATTTGTATGTGTCCATGTGTTATTTCTTTTCTAGAGCCCAAATTTCTTCTTCAATAGCCTGTTTCCAAGTTAGAACCTTTAGAATCTAGTGGATAAAGTTAAAAACATACAAACTATCAAGGTTTATCATAAAAGCCCTGTAAGATGGTAACAACTTCCCATAAGTTGCATATTTTCTAATTAGATGATTAGTGCACCCTTCGATACATTTCTTTGCAATTAGTTGATTAAAGTCATTAACCATCGGTGCAAGAGAACCGTGAGTTAATGAATCCATACCATTATGATTATTAGGACTTGGTTTTAATAGTTATGGGTCTACATAATGTCCTCTACATGCCCGGTGGATCTTCTGGTGTAGACACAAAATTTCTAATGATTGCTGCTATGTTGAGGTGGAGTATAGACAATTAGAATTGTTTGTATGACAAAGTTTGGTTCTTGAAATGGATCTAGTTGAAGGATAGGATTTGATTCAATTAAGAAAAATGTTCTGAGTATCTTGAAATAAATTTTTAATCTAATGTTCCTTTGAGTTCTCCCCCTTAATTTTAGATTTGAAAAAATAAGATTTATTCTTAAAGAAGGTGACATCCATGGAGTTGTACTTTTTCATAGTGGTTAGAGAGCAGCATTTGTATCTTTTTTGATTGGATGAGTAACATAAGAAGATGCATCTTAGAGACTTGAGATCAAGCGTAGTGGTGTTATTAATGTATGTTATCTTGAAATAAATTTTTAATCTAATGTTCCTTTGAGTTCTCCCCCTTAATTTTAGATTTGAAAAAATAAGATTTATTCTTAAAGAAGGTGACATCCATGGAGTTGTACTTTTTCATAGTGGTTAGAGAGCAGCATTTGTACCTTTTTTGATTGGATGAGTAACATAAGAAGATGCATCTTAGAGACTTGAGATCAAGCGTAGTGGTGTTATTAATGTATGTGAATAAAGGCTTACACCAAAAAATTTCAAAGGTAAGTCAAAAAAAAGAGAGCCGATGTATAGGTGGGATTCCATGAGAATATTATGGAAAGTTTGACATGTTAGGACTCGACTAAACATCCTATTGATGAAACATGTGGTTGTAAGAAGCGCTTACGCCAAAAAGTATTTAGACACATGATTAAACAACATAATAACACAGACCACCTCAAGTAATTGTCTATTTTTCTTTCAACAACCTCATTTTGTTGGAGTGTCCACACAAGAACTTATATAAATAATGTCATGCTCGAAAAGATAAGGACTTAGTATAAACTTAAATTATTGCTTAGCACTATCAATTTTATGGATTTAAAATTTATTTTTGAATTGAGTGAGGATCATGAAATAAAATTATTGAAGTATGGTAGTTATTTTAAATTTTTCTTTCATAAGAAATACCTATGTTTTTCTTATGTGATTATCTGCGAATGATACAGATCATCATGCCCAATTTATATTGTTTACTAGTGGGGGTCCCTAAATATCACTGTGAATTATGGAAAAAAAAGATATGAAGTCTTGTATTGCAAATTAAATTATACATGTCAAGTATATTTTACAAGTTGGAAAGTTTTAAATTGATAAAGATTAGATTTTTCTCGTGATAAATAAATGTGAAAATATCTTTTTCATGTACATAAAATTTAAATGACCAAAATGATAATAACTCAACATGACTTGACTTTCAACTGAAACTACATTGATAGAACTTAAATTGGACTAAGAAATACAAGTTGATGGATGATATTGCCTACCAATGAAAGTTATTTCTTTGACTAAATATAGACCATCATACGTCTCAGTACTATCAATCACCTTCCCCAAATTTAAAACCTGAAAATCACAATAATTGAAATAAAATTTATTAACACATTTTAAGTCATGAGTAAGTTTACTGATTGAGAGTAGATTACAATTTTGAAGCATAAAGAACATAGTACAGATGAAGATCCTTTGAAAATTTGACTGATCCAGTTCATGTTAATGGTGAGAATAACCAATCAGCTTTTCGAAACGTAGAGTGGCGAATTTACGGGTTATGCTTTTTTAACACATTGATGTCTCACGTTATATGATCTGAGGCTTCGAAGTCAACTATCCAAGATTTTAATTTATCGATTTGAACATTAAAAGCACGCGTAAAGATACCTTGGTGTTTTAACAAGTTGATAAGTAGTTTGACAGAGAATTGTAATGATTGTCCAGCCAGAATTGAAACGATTATTAAATATTTTTGTAGTGCTTCAATTTGCTCCTAAGTAAACTAGTTGAATTATGAATTGTTGTTGGTTATAACAATAACATTTGCGCAATTCTCCTTATCATATCTTCCATTAGATGGCTTCCAATCTGTAGGTTTAGAGTGTAATTTCCAAGATTTTTTCTTTTGATAACTAGGTTTCTTACAAATGGTTGACCACGGTCATCCTTTCTTGGGTTCTGAGAGAAATTTTGAGAGCATAAGGCCAATCTTTCAACACATAGTGAGACGTGATTGTATGTCAACATCAATTTCTTTTTACTCTCCTCCCTTCAAACATCTGCAAAGCCTCCCAAATGGTAAAGATGGTTTAATTTCCATGATTCTCCCCCTAATTTCATCTAGATATTTATTGATGCCAAGGAGGAATTTGATGAATCTTTTTAGTTCAGTAATTCCCATAGACAAGGTAAAGTCTTCAAGGCATTTCCATGAATAAATCTCGTACATGTCCAATTACAGCCCACAACATGAGAGAGTACTGAAATATTAAAAGCACTCAATTCTCCTTGTCGTAGATCGTATAGTCTCATTTCAATCTCAAATAGTTATGAGTTTTCAAAGCTTTAGTAGGTTTGACTTGCAGCCTTACTTATCTCTTTGGTTGTCCTATAGAGCAGAAATTTTCTCCAACCTCTATAGTCATGAAATTTATTAATCATAACATAATCATGTGATAGTTAATTTTTCAATTTGGCATGTCAATTTTGGAGCTAAAATTTTGCATGTGGGTTGTCTATCTTTCCCTCTGCCATAGATGTACATGAAGATAGACTATGACCATTAAAGAAAATTATGATAATGTAGTTTATCAGGTCCAATAGGGACTAAAGATGTCGACCGGAATCTAGAGGTGACTTCCGAGGATGAAGACTTTGAGGCCAAGTTTTGTTTGGCCACAACCTTAATTGAGAAGACCTGTAACACAAACAAAATCAAAAGTTACCTTAGTTCGACTGCTCAATTGAATAAGCAAATAGGAACTACGAGGAGGAGGATCCTTAGTTCAACTTTTCGGCTAGACAAACAAACAGGAAATAGAGGGAGATGCACGACTCTTGATTTCCTTGAGTTCAACATAGTGCAACTCGTGGGAGGGTGGTTAGAGCAAGCCAAATCAATTGTAAAGTCGAATCGTTTGTTGTTTTAGCGAACCAATGGAAAAAGCGACCTACAAAAGAAACAATATGCGAAAAATTAAAGAGCATTCAAACTCTTTGCAAAAATCGATCGCATGAGTCAAATCCATCTCAGACTACATGCTGCAAGGTTAGTGTCTCATGCGAACGAGCGAGCTTTATGAATCTAGTGGAAGAGCGAGGTATGCAGCTCATGTGTATGAGCGAGACAGAGATGAAGTTCTCTGTACATCGTGCTCCCGTCGTTCTGGTCGGAGTAGCATGCAAAGAGAAACAATGGGACTTTCAGATGTCTATGTATGTCGTGATCGAAGTTAAGGTTGGTGTCGAAGACAAATTTAAATAATCCTATAGATATGTTATCATCGTCGTGATGAGGAAACTTGGTTTGCAGATTACTTGAAAATGCGATATTTGAGACTTAGAGAATACCTCAACGCTCTTTGACCTCGAAGATTTCAAAAGGCAGTGGAGACGAAACAGTGGTTAAAAAATAAGGTTGTGGTCGCGAACTAGAACGAACTAAGTTTGTGGATCTGATATCACGTGGAAATCTAGAAAGAATTTTATTTCCTATTCAACTTTTTGCATTATACATTACTATATATATAATAATAATAATGATAGAAAATAAAATAGGAATCCCTCCAAATAGGAAAGAATAGGAAATTAGAAAATATAAATAAATAAATACAATTAATAAAATATATTATGATACAACAACAACAAGTCTTTATCCCACTAAGTGGGTTGGCTACATGAATCCTTTTTCTCCATTGCGTCCTATAGAGTGTCATATTTTCATTTAATCCTAATAGATTAAGATCATTTTTTATACAATACGCCCTAGTCTTTCTAGGTCTACCGTTGTCTTTCTTAACATAAGTCGATCTAAAACATCGACTCTTCTAATCGGATCATAAGTTGGTCGACGTTTAATGTAACCAAACCATTTAAGAAGATTCTCTCTAATTTTGTCCACCACTTGAGCTACACCAATCCTATCATGGATACGTTCTTTTCGCATTTTGTCTCTAAGTGAAATATATTATGAGAGAAGAAAATAAATTCCTTCCTAATCAAGCATTGGGATTGGCACTTCCCTACACTAGCCAAGTTAAATTCATGCATCATTAGAGGAGAACTATAAGAAACAGCACCCAAACCAAGTTCAACCAAATCTTCCATTTTAACGTAATTAAGTGAATATTGGAGTCATCTATCAAGGTTACAAACTTTTGGGAGTGATCCAATGGCCAAGACGTTGCGAGCTATATCCTACATTTCCAACCCTAAAGAACAATTACAGCTTGCAACAAAGCAACCATTCAAAATTTTACTCCACCAGCACTGCCTGAAATTCATTTTAGTTATAGTTAAAGACCATTGTCAACTTTTATAATTTATTAAGAGATTATCCAAAAAAACATAAAATTTTAGAATTTATGATGCTGTCCATGATGGTGATGATGAATGGTTGCTATCACCGCCCAGCTATGATCACAAAAAAAATTGAGCTATGTTAATTGATATAAATAAAATAAGTACAGCATAAATAACAGCTCATTATCAATCATGCTTGCACACATGACCGGATATCATATACACCCTGTTGTACTTGAGCAAAAAGCATACAATTGTTGAGCGGTGCCCAAAGCTACAACTAGAAATTCAATTAGCTATACACGCACGATCCATATTTGCCCTTGTGTGATGCATTAGCAAGTTTCTATTTTAATGACTTGAAAGTATGCAGTGAAATGCAATACAGTAGAGAAAACAAGCAAAAAAAAGCAGCAATTCTAAATTTGTAAAAAGAAACTAAGAGATATTAGATGCTCAGAAAAAGAGAAGACTAGAAATTGCATATTTATGGAAAATTTCTAGCTTATCTTGGTCAAAATTTCTACTAAGAATGTGCAATTCAATACAAACTAGCAACGTTAACTTAGGGCCACAAAATAGGAAAAACCTAATACAATAGACGATATCCATAACAAAAGCAAAGTAAATAGGAGCCTAGTGAAGACAGCCTATCAGGGATAACATCAAGCATACATAATCGACATTAACTAACATTCAAGAATGGCTGAATAGCAAAACCACATGAATGAACACTGGGTCTGTTATTAGAGGTTAGGAATTTGAGTTAAAGGAAATTTAATTAAAAAGCTTAATCCAATGGTTGTCAATTTATAATCAACCATACAAAGTTGGGAGTTCACCTCATTTCCAAACTTTCCTTTAAACAAAGCCTTTATAAATTCATCTAATGCCCGTTCACAAACAAAACACTTTTGTGTCATTTTCTCAATCCTATGAAAACTCCAGCATATGTGAGTCCCTTATGCCATTAAGTTGCAAATGTCAGCATAAACATCACGTGCCATCTAACTAGCTCGTGTTAATAATGTAGGCAAAAAAAATTTAAGCTGAATAAAAGAATGATATAACATATTTGAAGGGGGTTTACAGAATCTATAGTGGATTCCAGTGCCTTCTTCTCCCTCTGTGATGCAGAAAATAATGCACCAAGCACACCTGACCCAATTATTCCAATCCCATTTATGAATGATACAAATGAACTTCCACCACTAGTTTCTTTGGCATCACCCTGCATACAGAGGTTATAGCTTTAATTAAATATTTAGCAGAATGCATGCTTAATTTTTTTTTCCCCTATGAGCTTGTAGTGGGATCATCACCTTCGCTTGTTTATGCTGTTGAGAAGGAAATTCCTGTTTTTTTATAGTAGGAGATTGTGCTCCGAAATCATTTTCAGCAGCTTTAGGTACTTGAGATTCTATTGCCGTCGCTCTAGAATCTGAAGTATCTATATTAGATTCTCTCAATTTAGTTCCTAGATACAAAATGAAGGCATTGTTAAATACTACGAAGCTGATCTACGTAGAACCTAGACACAAGAGATGCATGTGTTAAAAAAATAGCAAGAATTTGCACAAATCTGAAAGCATTTTCACTATAACGTCAAACATTGCATAGGATAACCTACTTGTTGAGGAGAGAATGCTTAACTTTAATTGCAGAATTGTAAACATAGGAGTCAATATTATGAA
Source organism: Phalaenopsis aphrodite (assembly GCA_003013225.1). NCBI lineage: Eukaryota > Viridiplantae > Streptophyta > Magnoliopsida > Asparagales > Orchidaceae > Phalaenopsis > Phalaenopsis aphrodite. The sequence goes on along the minus strand of NEWO01000059.1, from coordinate 1,825,328 downwards.
TAAAAAAATAGAGACAAATATCATGATTACATAAAGAGAAATATCCACTAATTCAAAAATGAGTTGCAACATACAATACTTGCACACCCCAAAAATTTAACTCAGTCTAACTTACTTTTCTTTTCTCTTTTTATTTCCTCTAGTCTCTAATAATTTTATTTATTGTTCTCAAGCACAAAGAAAAACTCATGGAAAAATATATACATCTAGGTCTTAGAAACTGAACTAGGCTGATCGGCCATCCTGATTCAACCATGGACTGGTCCTTCAAAAAAATTAGTCTAGGCCCAAAACCGCTTCCGCAAAATCCAAGATTGAACTAATCAAAATCAAGATTAAGGCAGCGAATAGGTCCAATTTCTTAAAAAAACGAATACTTCTAATATTGTTTTTTTTTTTTTGATAAAATAGTCAAATAAAAGATTCAAATTAAAAATGAAGAAAATAAAAAAATTTTGATTGAGAATATTATTCAAAATATTCAAATGAAGTATTTTAAATTAAAATATTTTATATTAAATTGATAAAATATCTTTATAGCATCATTATTATATTGCTTGAATCATAATAAAAAAAATTAATAATTATTATAGCATATGGTTCAATTCAGACTCCGATTAAACTCCAGTTGAATATGTAAACCTTAAGCCTCACATTCTTCCAATTCAATGTTCGATATACTTTTCTTTAGTTGACATAATTGTAACAAACTCCTGTTACCAATGATTGCCTTAGAACCTTAGTTGATCTAATTTGACAATTATTTTTTTTTTCTCATCAATGTTTACATCTCGCCACCAATTGCTCATCATTGCTTGTAACATAACAATGGCTTCTAATAAGAGCTAATGTGATGGAGCCTAAGACATAAATACTTATAAAGACTTTTATACACCTGTTGTGCCTGTAGAAGAGGTAGACGAACCAATCCAGAAGAATAGTCTGGACCGGCCAGACCTAACTAACCAGCCATTCTAGCCAAGCCAATGGGCCCAGCTAAGAGAGGTAGAATCCCTGAAAACAACTGAGGGCTATTCCAACTCTTGGGCGAGGCCCACATAGTTGTTAATCGTGTACAATAGGGGAGTTAAAGGGGGCTTTGGGAGGAAAGTTTGAAAATATCTCAGAGGTATTTATTAGGGTGAATTGCTAGGATTTGTTTTATATTTTAATTTGTTGCAGTTTTCATTTCCCTTTGTGTTCCTAGCGCCATCTAGAGTTTGTGGAGAGATGATCTACGTCTCGAATTATAGATCATCCCTTGTATCTTGTTTGATTGCTTTGATATTAATCAAATTAGCTATATATTGGGTTCTCCCACATAACTATAGCAAGTTGCTCGTTGATTTTGGCTCTGACTTAGGTAAAATTGGTATCAGAATAAGATCTTGAAGAAACGACAACAGAAAAAAGCAGATGTGTTGAAAGAGAGATTGGAAGGAGAAGTATGATAAATCAAATCTGAAATAAAGAAAATGTTCTCTACTATAGAAGGAATGTTTTTTCCATGAATGATAGGTTTTCTTCCATGAAATTTGATTCATGAGCTTGGAGGAGATGATAAGGAGGCTTATTGAGGTGCAACCCAAAACCCCGCCAACAGCTCAATTTGTAAACCCTAATCAAGGGTTGACAGGAGGATTCATGCCAAATAAAGGGAAAAAAGATCAAACAAGAGGAGCATAAGGAGAAAAGCATTCACTACCAAGAACTTCCCCCAAGGACTCCAACAGGAAGGTGGACTAGAGAGTTTCGATGGAGGGAGTGGAGCTGAAATTTGGAGGGTCTATGCAAGAGGGGAGGGGGGCGAAGAAAGAAAGAGAAACAGGAATGCAAAATAGCTATGATCGAAGAAGAAAATTTCACCCTAGAAATATTGGGGGAAACACATGCAGGAGAGGAAATTCGGGAGGTGATGCGAGGGATGTTGAAAATGTTGGTTTTCGAGGGTTAGGATGTTGAAGACACGGATAGGTGGGTGTAGCGGGTGGAGTGATACTTCACGGTGAATGGGTTAAATGGGAAGGAGAAGTTCATGGCAACAGGGTTATGTTTGGAAGAGAAAACCATAACATGATTTCAGTGGAAAGAAGCGAGATACCCTTTCAATTCGTTGGAGGAATTTAAGGATTGTTTGTTGAGAGACACGACACTATAATTGGGTTTCACATCGTCATAGTCGTGTTCCAAGTTTATTGTGGTCAAACCAGCATCACCGCTAGTATCCTTTGCATTGACATTCATTTTTTCGGCACGAGGTTGTATCTCGTTGATACAGATATTCCCGTGACATAGACCATTGACAATGTCACTCTATACGTGTTCGTGCCTTAAGCTTAAGGTCCAGACAGACGAATTTCACAATTTGAACGTCGTGCTCAGCGACGTGTGTACGGTTCACCTTCTCGAGCTCTTTTGATACGTGTTCACGATTCTTACGGAGGTACCAAAATCATAACTGCTCATATTTGACCCTTCAAAGGTCCCAAGAGGCTTGAAATCCCTTGGCGAGCTTTTTCGAAAACTCGAGTTTTCTAAGGTCCGGCGTAAACACGCTTGATTCAGGCGTGACCACACCCCACCCATGGCGTGACCACGCCTAAACGAGGTGCCGCCACACCAAGGACTCTAAAAATAACCTAAATTGCCTGTTTCTAGCTTGACTACCACCAAATGCGACGTGACCATGCCGACCAAACAGAAAGTCCGATGTAATTACACTAGGTCTCGGGAGTAGCCACGCCCAAATCTAAAGAGGCGCCAGGACCTTCGGGTGGCATGACTGCGTCCAAAAACAGCTACCGCACAGAGCGCCCGGCATAATTTCGTTGGGCCTCGAGCATGGCACATCGGCCCCCGATTTGCGACACCATGAATAGTGGCGTGATCATGCTTGAGCCTGGCTCGGCCACGCCGCCATAACCTATTTCCAGTTTTTGACCTCCGATCCCCGAATTCCCGCCAACAAGGTGGCCATGACCGAAGGCCCACCCTCATTTTGTTTGGTTTTTCACCAAAAAATGGCATGAGGACCACTTTTGGTCCATGCCAAATGGGGAAAGCAAGAACCTATGGTCTTTTCTCTAGGGCAAATTTAACCAGGAAAGAAGGCCATTTGCAAGGGATCGGCTGTCAAATTGCTCGGGAGAGCTTAAGGAAGAAGAGAGATTGAGAGAGAGCATTCAAGGAGCTTCCAAAGGGCTTTTTGAAGGGGCTTCCAAAGGGCTTTTTGAAGGGGCTTCTTCTTCTTCTTCCTTCAAGAGAAACCAAGGCAAGCCCATTTCTTCCATTCTCCTCAACTTTTCTTCCACTTCTCCGATCATCTTTTATGTTTCTGGTGACTTCTTGCTAGCCGACAAGGAAATCTTCATCCTAGCATTGGAGAAGACCCCTTATGATCTCGTCATCTTCTTTGATGAGGAGAGCTTCCTCATCATTTGGGAGAAGGAATCCGGTCATCTTCTTCGTCTCTGGCGACAATCCAGCGAGCCAATGTGGAAAGCTTCCACACTACTTTGGGGAAGGCAAACTCCGGTGACTTCGTCATCCTCTCCAACTAAGAGAGCTTTCTCACAGACTTCGAGAAGGCAAACCCCAGCGAGGTCGTCAGTCTCTCCGGCAAGAACTTCTTCATACGAGAGCAAGACTTCGATCAACCGTCACGTAGGTGAAATTCCTCAATTTCTTGCAATTTTTATTCTTAGAGCCTCTAGGTTTGGATGTTAGAGGAATTAGGTCGGATTTTTGTGTTGCAGAGGTGGAGATTAAATTTTCCTTATTTATCTTCTATAACTAACTATTAGCAAATGAAATAGTCATTGATCAAATTAAATTAAAGAAGTATAATTAAATTTAACTCATTACAGATTATCCATATCTACTATATATATTAGCTTTTTTATTGCTCCTTTTTAATAAATTAATTACACCTGAAAAGTTAGTTTAAAATAACTGAGTTAACTAAAGTCGGTGAATACTCATACTCTTAATTTATAGTAATACAAGTGAAAATAACATAATATGCATGTTAGTTAAGTTTTAAATAAATTAACATAAAAATTTAATAATTTAAAACTATTACATTATTCAATGAATTTTACTATATCGATAATATATCTATATCATTATATATATGTACAACTATTACAAGAGCACCGCCTAAAAGTTGTATCATTTAAAATACTTCAATATCAATATATTTTTTGTTCACGTGCACAGATACCTTAGTGTTCCCTCATAGTACCATAAAAGAAAGACTTCATCATAGTCAGTTATCAGTTATGCATATATAAACACTCACTATAGACATTATCCATTTGTTGATCTCATTCAATTCAATATTAGCTACAAACATATAACATTCATAACAATGCGACTAATAAAGAAAAAAATATTTCAATCAGAATAAAGGATGAGCAAGTATCATTAACAACAAATAGTTGAGATGCAAAAGAAAATAGAACGAACCTAGCACCAAGGTAAATTGTGCAATGCTACAACCTAACACCAAGGTAAATTGTGCAATGCAAACATGATCCCATGAATCTCTACAGAAGTCTCATCCTAAACTTGTCACCTTTTATTTCAAAACCTAATGTTTCCCAAAATAGCAATGCTTCACCAAACCTGTTGAATCTAAAATAATTCCAGTCAACATTGTACTTTAAAACACTAGCCTCAAGAGTGTTGAATCCAATAAATTTGAGACAATTAATCAGCCCATATAGAACTTAAAAGTATTACCATCGGCAAACATAAATCCTATAACATCAAGACTATTTAACGATATTAGATTCTTTCTTGGATCTAATGATAGCTAACACCAACAAACCAAACAATCATGTTTCCTTGTGTCCTCAAATTCAATGTCTGGGAAGCTCTCGAATTGCGCGTGTATTCATATCCAATGTACATGAAGCCACTAAAACTTGGCTCATATAATTAAAACATTTCTAAATCATGACACACATAAATAGAACAAGTAAAAAATACAATGTTTTTTTCTCCTATCAATAGCACTTACTACAAGTGCTTCAATAAAATTACACTAATTTAAAACTATAACTGTAATAGCTAACTTGTCCTCCCAATAATTTTTAACTAGGGGCTCGTTTGGGGCAGCTTATTGGCTGCGGTGGCGGTATGAAAATGCCACATTAGTGTTTGAAAAAAAACGTTCGGCACTGCGTAACCCTGGCGCCCAGACGTGCTTCGAAATTATTGTTAATAGAATAAGAAGCGGAGAGGGGGTTGCGTCCAGCGTCCGTTTTGCGCGTTTAGGTGAAGAATTCCTCCAGTGCCCTTTGCTCCCCCTCACCCTAGCCCTCCCGATCTCGTTCAGCTGAGGAATGGCGTAAATCAAATTATACGCGTCGAATAAGGCTTCAGAATCTTTGAATTCCTCTCCTCCCTCTCGTGTTTTAATCGCACGCTCTTCTTCCCTGTCCCGACTTTCCCTCACATGGTTGCAGTAGCTCGACAGCGGAGGATCTTGTAATCTTTTTACTATAGCAAGGGGCAAGCGGCACCAGTGAAGACGCAGAGCACCGCACCTCTTCCCCTCTCCTGTTCGCTTCACGTAGGCAGAAGGAGCTACGACGCGTGAGCAGCAGGTCGAGCGTCACACTGGGAGGCCGAAACTTGCTGTAAGGAGCTTCGGGAATGAAATTAAACGGTACAAATTCCTTTTCTAGCTATTCTAGACTTTGACTCCCTTCCTCACTTCTGTTTTGTGATTTTTCTCGTTTTTTATGCATTGTTTGTTCCTGGCAGTAGTGGAGGCGCCGATCTCGTGAAATATGCAGAAAGGAAATCAAAATGAGCCCTGATATCTTTATATCAGAACTTTTGAAACTGATCTGTGATGATTTCATGTAATTTCATGCTTCTACACTATATAGTTCTGTTGCAAATAATTTTACCAAACAGGGGCAAGAATGTCATTTATACAGCAATAACTACCAATAAGCTATTCTGAATAAGCTGCCCCAAACAAAAAACCAACTTATTCTGATAATCTGCAGATTATTAGAATAATCTGTTTATCACCAGATTACAAATAATCAATAGTTGCCCAAACATACCCTAATTCTAGTTTTTCTCCTCTGAAGGCTATACAATTTATGTTTATGCGCCCTATTTTTACAATACAAGCAGGTCATTGTTGACCTCAATTTTAGTGAGGTCTTAGTCTCCTTCTCTTAGAACCTAGGATCTAGCTTTAGGAGTTCTTATTGACCATCCTAGCGGACTAGCAATGGAGCCCACCTCCCGTAGAACTTCAAGCCACTTCCTGACTCATTTTTGTGAAGAACTCGCATGAGTGGTTCCAAACACTCAACTTCTAGTTGCAAGGGCTAAGGACCAACATGTAGAGGGCCCGAAAATGAGTTCCTATAGGATCAAACAGCCTTAGGTGAACCCTTTGTGACTCGATTACTCGCGAACGCCGCATTTCACGCACTCACTGCACTACACACGATTTTGGCTTAAATTGACTCGCCCGCCGGCAAACTCGTTCGAACGACCCCGGATGACGAAACGGACCGCGCCGACGCGTCCGGAACGTCGATTTTAGCTAGAAAAGACACCCATTTTGCTGTGGTTCCACACTCGCGCGAACTGCACGAAAATCGATGCACATTTCTTTTAATTAGAGGTGTGCGGGCCCGGACTCCGCCCAGGTCCGACCCGGGTTCGATTCAGGCTCGATATGGATTAAGCACGGGCTAGTCACTTCAGCTCAGAAATTTCAAAATTCAAAATTTAAATTTCAAATTTCTCATTTAATCTCCCCCCCATAAAGCTTTTCCAATTAAGTTGGCTGCCAGAAAGGAAAACATTCAATCTCCCGCCAATTGCTTCACACAACGGCTATCGACCCGCTCCTTCGATTAAATTTAGCCCGGCTGCTATTCTAAAAAAAGGAGAGAGCGCCTTCTTCCTCGGCGAGTCTTCCTCCTTTACCCATTCCCGAGCGCCTGCTCTTGCTTCTCCTCGATCTCGCTCGACAGAGACCCTGGCCTCACTACTCGCACTCGACTGAATACTCCCCGCTCGACATTATCTCTTGTGTTCCTCCTTTACCCATTCCCGAGCGCCTGCTCTTGCTTCTCCTCGATCTCGCTCGACAGAGACCCTGGCCTCACTACTCGCACTCGACTGAATACTCCCCGCTCGACAGAAACCCCGTTCGACACCTGCTCCGCTTGACCGCTCGCCTGCTCCTGCTTCTCCTCGATCTCGCTCGACAGACTCCCGCACTCGCCTTCCTCTCTGCGCCGAAGAAACCCATTCCTCGCCGCTCGATCCCGCCTTGCCTCGAGATCGCTCGAGTCGTCCCCTTCCACTTTCTCGACAGAAGTTCAGCATCGAAGCTCCCACTCCACCGAAAACCCACGCTCGCCTCTCCTTCTCTGCGCCGAGGATCTCGCCCGACTCAAACGAAACCCTCACCTTCTTGGCCGACCCAGCTTCACCTCCTTGCCAGCGATCTCATCCACGTTGGTGATCCCTTCCGCGGCTTATTCCCCATTCCTTGCCGTGCTCTCGCCGAAACAGCGTCAGATGGGTTGAATGCTGCTCGAAAATCTTTCTTATGTCCGGGTACCTGGCGACCGCCGAGCTGAAGTTGAGCCTTTTGAAGCAGAACAATATCAGTTGGGTAAAGAATTTTTCAGGCAATGCTTATTCCATTTAATTATGATTTTCTTTTATTTATAGTTTTACCAGAATTATGTTTCCTGTCAATAGAGGGAAAGTATAGAGCAATGCTGATGTTTATTGATGGAGCATTTACATACTTACCACTCAATTGCCCCATGTTTACATACCTAACACCTAGACTTTAATTCTTACACACATACCACACAATTCTTAGGTATTTACATTCCTAGCACCTAAACAACCATATTTACATGCATACCATTCAATCTTTGTGCATTTACATGAAAATGTGTATTTCAACTTTTTAAGGATAGAATCACGATATTTGGATGTAATATGAAAGATTTGGGTGGTATAAATGTAAGAATTGAAGTTTAGTTTTGAGATATGTTAACGCATAGGAATTGTGGGGATTGCATGCAAATTTTTATTCGATTCTTCTTGACCGGATTCTCGGTATTATCGTTGTTTTGAAGAATAATCGGGATATCGTTCTAAGTTGTCATTTTTACTGTGTTGCCTTGACTTTTTCACCGTTTGGATACTATAAATTGTTGGTTTCAGAGGCTTTATATGCCGCCCGGATGTTGATTCATTTACTGTTCTTGAGGGGCTTTGTGCCCCATTTAAATGTTGATTTTGGGGGGATTTACTTGCTGTTTTAATGTAGTTTGGAGGATAATTAAATGATGTTTTGGGGACTATTTTGGGCTAATTTTGTTGCAGTTTTTGGAGCTTTAAATGTACACTTTTATGAAGGTTTTGTCACTGTTTTGGGACTAGTCTTGACTAGTTTCACTGCAACTCTTTGAACATTTTTAGGGAGGTTTAGTCACAATTTAAACGCACATTGTTTTGGAATGTTTTGGGATTGTTTTATTCACCGGTTTGGTCACCATTTTAGCACTGTTTTAAGTTGTTTTGGAGGCGTTAAAAGCATCATTTTGGGGTTGTTTATGCACCGTTTTGGAAAGGTTTTGGGCATCATTTAAGCAATAATTTACATGCTGATTTGAAATATTTAAATGTTGTTTTGGGCCGACCAAAACACTGTCTTGGAGTAGATTTAAATGCTCTTCTTGAAAGCCGATTTAGTTATAATTTTGAAAAAAAGTTTGAATATTTTTTTTTAGGCCGATTCACTTATTGTTTTCCTCGTTTTTGGCTTTACTAGTTTTTGGACATGGGTCGGTCACCTCCTTTTGTTTTATTTATTTATTTTAAACGGTTAAGTCATAAAGATGAGAATTGATGATTTAATTAATTGGAA
>NEWO01000059.1:1758147-1804543 GCA_003013225.1 Phalaenopsis aphrodite | reverse complement strand
GTGCGCTACGAGAGTGGATGATAGTATGTAACCCAATGGTGAACAGTTGATGATGGCGATGGCTGCTCGACCATTTGTCATTTTCACCCGCAAGAAAACAGTGAATATTCATTCACTCACAGGCCGTTTTCCCACTGTGGCCTCGTGAGCAACGGAGCTGGCTCCAATGGAGATGCAGGGCCTCCGTCTGGGGAGGACGGCGCCCAGCGGAGAGGATAGATCTGCGTGTGCGAGCTCACTGACTCCAAGAATGGAGAACTACGCGGAGATATTTGGCGGATTTGCTGCCTCTTGCTCCATTCCGGTGCTTGCGCTCCCAGAAGCCATGGATGGCTGCGATGAAGAGTTGGCGGGGTCGCAAAACTCCGGTTTGAACTATTTCGAGATCTTCGGGGTTCTTGATGCCGGAGGCTTCTCGTTATCCTACGAGGAGCTTTTGTCCATGGAGAGGAAGGGGTCGAGCGAGAGAGATGAGGACGACAGGTTTATCTGCACGCTCGATTTCTTCTGCGTTTCTTCTTATGGTCATCAATGTCAGCATGGGTCTTGAAAGCTAGCTATAGGCTCTGCGTGACACTTCAATAACGAGTTTTTTTCTTTTGAAATTCTGCTTTAGTACCATGCGCTGTAATGTGAGTTTGTTTCTTCATTGTTTTTTAAGCTTTAGGGCTGCGGGGCGGTGGTGGCGGCGTGGTGGTGGAGCCACAAAGTGGGAATTGTTTTAGAATTTGGTAGGTAGTGTTGAGAGTCAGGTTGGAAAAGAGTGCTATTTTTTTGCACAAACTATCCTATAAAATAGATTCTAGGCATTATATTTTAATATATGGTTTACCAGAAGAAGAAATGTGAGTTTCTGCAAATATGGTTGTTCAGCTAATTTTGCTATAATGGCTTGAGGAGCACTGTTTTCTTCTTACACTAATTATGCGGCAGAACAACAGCTACTAGTATTACAATATGAAACTATACTTGTTAATCCTGTTTGTTTTGTAAGTAGGAGAATCTTGCTGGAGTATTTTATAGAGATATGACACTAAATTGATCACACATGAGTAACAAGAACAAAAAGTGATAAAAAATAAGAAATTTATTATCAATAAATGGAGACAAAAAAATACAAGCGTATTGTAAGAATTCTCATTCTTTGGGGTGTTGAAGCTTGACATTTAAGTATTTTGTGTGCATGCATTGGTCTCCCTTTTGAAGTTTTACCAGTCTAGTGTTTCTTGTTCTGGTCCTAGTTAACTAAGATGAGTAATTATGAGGAGATCCTGAGAGTAGAACAAATGCCAAGTTAATTTTAAAGGAGTACCATCAATTAACGCTCACCAATCAGGCTTTCCATAGGACTGCTTAGCTTGAGCGTTGATGGCTCACTCATAGTTTTTTATACACTTATTCAGGATAGTTTGGGTCTAGTTTGTTGATAGGTTGAAGTATTAAGCAATTTTTTAGGGGTTGAAGAATATGTTTAATTTCAAATGTGGCTTGTTCATATGTCAGAAGTTTATTTGATGCTACTTTTTGGAATTAAGATTTTACATTGTCCTTAAAACTGTACATACATTATAATTTTAGTACATAAAGCAGGATATCCTTGTAGCGCACCCATTCTCCCTTCACTCTTAATGGCCTGTGAGAGAAAATTCACTATAGAGAGCTTTTGTGCAAATCATGAATGTTGTGCTCCAAGCCTTTTGCGATAGTTTCCCTTGTCAATAGGAATGTTAAATGGGCATGATTGCCCCCCCCTACTTTGCCGATGTTTGTGGAGTTTTAGCTTTGTCTGCCCTTGTTGTAGCTTTGATGGAGGGTCGTGCTTTTCTTCCTTATTTTGATTTAGTGTGCTTTATGGTTTTGATTGCCATAAATTTGTTGGTCGAAATTCAAAAAGATAGTTACAGAGGTAGTGTCTGGACCTCAAAATAAGAGGAAAGTAGAGGTGAAAATGCTACTTTGTTTTCTTTGGAATACTCTTATTGTTTGGGTGGCCCTTTTGATTGAGAGGGATACTTGTGGATGCCTCTCCCATGGATTTACCTATTCACACGGAAGTTAGTTGTCCAACTTTGTTCTAATTTTTAGTGGTAATGGTATTGAAGATCATCATTCTAAGTTTTCTAAGAAACATGATTTCCACCGTCTTTTTTAGTCTTGGTTAATTCCAAACCCCTTGTCGAGTCTTGACATATTTCAATACTCGAAATGTAAGAAAGGATGGCGGCTATGATGGTGGAATCCAGTACTGCAGCTAGGTTCTTATCAATGGGCGTCTAAGTAGTATAATCCGGGTTTGGTGTAGCGATGCCTGCCACATATGTTGTAGTTCCTGCTAATTGAGGTGTAGATCCATCAAGAAAACCCTCAAAACCATTGTCCTTGTTACTGATTTGATATTGGACACGAGAAATTTTAGGGTAGGGAGAGTTGAAGGTTCTTGAATCCGCAGAGAAGGTAGGTCCACATTGAGAGGAGAAGCGGCAGAGTTGGCCATTTGGAGAGGAAGGATTTCATGGTATGGTGAATTGAAGCTAAGGCTCATACAATGTGAAGTAACCACTTCACAGGAACCTGGAAAACAAGGGAATGTAGAATACATGAAGGGAAACAGTAAAATCATATTTTCTATGGAGCAGTGCTGCAGGATATATAGAGATACTTTAGGTAGAAGTATCTAGAATCAGCTAGTTAGTGAATTGAATCCATTGGCTGTGGTTTGTTGAGGTAGTTATGGGTTAGATTGTATGGTCAGACCGTGTAATTGTGGCTTCACTTTTCTGCTATCTAGGTTGTTGTCTTTAGATAGTATGCATCTTAATATTATACAATCCAGTTGAATGCATGATTTGATGCATTATGGAGATAAATTGATTGGCCATCTATTGCATTGAAGCAGCTTTTTTGCTCATTTGGGAATTTTTTCTATTCTTTTTAACTAGACTCACTTATTTTAATTGAAATTAATACATAATTATTCATGATCATTCAATCATATTTGATAGTTTTCATTGATTTATATGTATAAATCTTTTTATGTGAAGTTTCAGATTAGTTTGAGCTTTCTCATTTTAAAATTTGTTTTGAGTGATGATTAAATGATTATGTAAACCAATTAAAAATATATTTTATGTTGTTGATGGCGAGTGGTGTATTTATGTGTGATGATTACAAAGTATGATAGCATAAGAAACAAATATAGGCGGAGGAAGCTGGTGTATATTCACAGATAGATTCACACATACTTGCATATATGAAAATATCTTGTTTTAAAAATAACATGAAAATATCAAATTTTAAAAATGAGAAAATTAACGGGAAAATAGCAGAAATATGAGGGAAATGATCAGAAGAAAAAAAAGAGGAGAGTTTTTTGTTTAATTTCATTTGATCAACAAGGCTTTGATGTCAGTATTCCAAATTTTTATTGGGCACATACTGCACTATTTAAGGAAAGTAGTGCAGTATGCTTCCTGCATTTAAATGACAATGATTTAAAATGCATACTGTTTTTGAAAACTGGCTCTAGGTTAAGAGACAAAGGTGTTACCCAGGTGGAGATAGGATCTCCCGGGTTACCAGCTGAAATGCGAGTTGAACATGTAACCGCTCCAAAAATCGACCAAATATCTGCAAAGTTTTGCTCAAAATTTGATTCAGGTAAGACCAGCAAACAAAGCGTGCCAAACGAAGCAAAAGCCACAATATGCGTATCAAGGAATCAAGCTAACTGTGGACCTGATCTTGAAGCTCTAACAGAATCTCAACCAGGAATTGTTGAAGATGACGGTTCTGGAAATGTGGCAAGTGATGATCATATACTAAGTGGGTATGTAACAGAAGAAAAGGAGGCAGAAAAACAAAGTGAAATCCTTAGTAGATGTTTTGTGAGTGCCATTATAGATAGTTCTGAAAGTGATTTGAATGGTACTCAGAAGCCTCATTATATAGATGAAGCTTATGATTTAAAGCAATGCTCGCCCTCCTCCAGTTATCACTCGACATCCAGTGGGGATGCACCTCTCACCGATTATTCATTTTTGACAATATCAGATATCAGTCTCCGCACTCATCCCTTGGAAGTATCGCCACCTTTGAGAGCAGCACCCAAGTTAGATATGAAGCAAGGAGTGTCTAAATCTCGGCCACCTGATGCTTCAGATATTGCTTTCAATCAAAATTACCAAGCTCATCATGTTGGAGGTCCTGGAACACGCCATATGCTCAAAGAGACTATGAATAATACTCTTCCTAGTTATTCTAACTTGGAGATGGATGGCAGCAAAGCTGCTGCAGCTTCTGCTGCTGCTGTGATCGAAGCAATGGAGCAAGCTCAAGCTAGTCTGAAGAGTGCAAAACAGTTGATGGAAAGAAAGCGGGATGATCCTCGGAGTGAGAGGAAGCTGGGTCCTTATGATTTTGGCTTCTGGAATGAGCAAAATATTAGTTTCTCTGGACATTCAAAGCATAAAACGAACAAGGTACAAAAGTTTGTTCACAATCAGGTAGAGAGGGTGGTACCTTCATTGCTTTCTGAGGATGCTGAAGAAGTAGTACAAGGTGAAGAGTCTGGATCTTATAAGCTACCAGATCAGAAGGAGAGGTGTCACGAATGGAAAATTGACAAGCAGTTCTACGAGCTGGTCAGCAGTGAGAAGTTGATGAGATCAAGAGTGATCAATGATGAAAGATGTAGCAGCAATGAAGACATTAAAATTAGGCACCAACTCGATGCTCACCAATACTATCCTGAGAAGGAAACATGTGGTTTGAAGGGGCAAAGGTTTCTACAGGGTGGTGACAATAGTGAAGATGAGAATAAACTGGAAATGCTCAATACATTTAGATTAAATGGGAAGAAAACGTTTTCAGGAATTGAATTTCAAATGCAGGATGGGAATGCTAAATGGTTGAAATCTGGTATCATAACTGACAAAGAGGAGGCCATGAACATACTTGAAACATCTGCCAGAGATGACGATGACAAAGAAGAACTGGTTGGAGCAGTTCAGGTTCCCAATGATGACATAAAAAAGGCTGTAGACCCAATCAAATTGATTCAACAAGATAGAAATGAGAATAAACTAAAGCAGTGTCAGGAATCCGGTATTTGCACGGCGGAAAATAATAATGCCGATAATGATTCAGAATTCAATGGCTGTGAGAGGAGTTCTTTGGGGTTAATGGGTTTCTGTATGGATGGGAAGTCTGAGGAATTTGATGGAAGTGAAGCTCTGAAAGAGAAGCTGGATCAAGTTAAAAAAGCACATCTACACACCTCTAGTATGGATGAAATTAGTGAAACTTCTGTTGTTTTTGAGTATGATGAGTGTAGGTCCGATGAGGTAAAAGTTGATACAAATAACATGGAAGCTGCTAGAGAAGAATCCCAACTCGGCATGTTTAAGCAGATGAAAAATGTGTATCATGCTAGTTATAATGATGGGAAGGATTCGGAAGCGGGGGGCATTGATAATACTTATAAACCGGAAAATATGAGTTTCAGTGGCAATGGTAAAACCATTGAATCTGTGAAGAAAAAAAGGGCTAAGTGGAACATACCAAACAGGAGTGACTTGAATGTCGTGAAGCTGTTTGTGCAGCCAGTTTGTTCTGAGAAGACAGATGAAGCATTAGAATTTCATAAAAGTGAAGAAAAGAATGTATTTGAGATGCCACAGAAATTTGAAAATTATGAGGGCAGGCTGACTGATTATGAGAACAGGTTGATTGCTAATGGGGAGCAAAGAAAGGATGAAAAAAAATTTCTTGGGAAAGTGCAAGCAGCACTGGAGTTGGAAGCCCAGCAGGCTTCCCAGAGAATCAGAGTCCAGAACTCAAAAGCTGTTCAGCAAGCCAATCAAGGGGGCAACAAAGTAGACATTCCGAGACCATTTGTGGATGCTTCAGGAAGTTCATGGAAGCAAATGGAGAACAGTACTTCTGATGGATGGATAGATGCTGATAATATAAGAAAAGATATATCGGATAGAGAAAGAAACCATCCGGCTGAGCTGAAGAAAAAATTAGTGGAGAAGGAAAGGTTAAGAGAACAAGAGAAAGACATGACTGCTCTTGAAAATACAACTCATGAAGCTTGTGAAACGGTATTTGCTGAAGCTAGGGAGAGTTCTGAAAAAAATTTTCTCGACATGAATGCTGCTGAAGCTCAACACCGGCCTATCACGACATATCGAGATGTAATCAAGAGTTCTGCTGAAGCATTTGAAATGTCTGAAAAGATTGCATGTGATGCAAAATTGCAGGCAGAGTGTTCTGTAGTTGAGCGGGCGCCAGCAGAGGCTAGAGGGTGTGCCCTTTCCAAACAGGTTTCTCTTGGTGCTAGGAGGCAAGCGGAGTCATCAGGTAACATTCCTAAAGACAAAGACTGGAAACACAACGAAGCAGAAGATGTTGTTAGACACGGCAACAAGGACAATGGGTACAATGCAAAACCTACTTCTGTAAGTGAAAATATTAGATCAGATTTAGTCTTCTGGCAGTTTACTCTCTCTCTCTCTCTATTTAATGCTTCTGTGCTCAACTCATAAGCTCATTACTTCTAACAGGATGTGCATGATGCTCCAGTTGACATGAAGATTCATAGTGAAGGCAATCCTTACCTTTTTTTTACCTCAAAATTACCGATCTTCTCAATAGTCATGGCACCTTGAAACATATTATATTATTTTTTAGCAGCGTCATGACTTCATAGTCTTGACTCTCAAGCCCCTAATACAATTTTAAAACATATTTCTCCAACATTTCTGCCCTTTGAAAAATTTGTTTTATCCACTAAATGTTGAAGGTTATGAGGAAGAATCGCCATTAAGATGCAAGGCAAGGCAAGAGCGGTGCCGCCGAATAGTTGAACGTGCGGTAATTATTCAACTGACAAATTTTTTTCTGAACACAGTTGACTGAAAATTTGACTTGTAACTTCCACACAATTCAGGCAAAAGCTCTAGCAGAAAAGAACATGCGAGATCTTTTTGCTCAGAGAGAGCAGGCAGAAAGAAATGTAAGAAGGATCCCTTCATTCTAATAAATGCAGACTTGTTGTCCTTTTTTACAATCTTTTGTTAAAAATATGGTTGCAGAGGTTAGCAGAGTCTTTGGATGCTGAGGTTAGGCGGTGGTCAAGTGGAAAAGAAGGAAACTTGCGTGCGCTGCTGTCGACGCTACAATATGTAAAGCTTGTTTTCTGTTTCTCGCGTATTTTTCTCTCAAGATATTGGCTGTCCTATATTTTATTTGTCTAATTGTTTGATGAAGCTTTTTCATGAATTATAATACTCCTACATTCATCTGCTTCTAAATCAAAGCAATTAAGGCTTTGATGGTGTTCTTCTTACTTGCCAGATTCTTGGGCATGACAGTGGCTGGCAGCCTATTCCATTGACAGAGGTTATAACTGCTACTGCTGTGAGGAAAGCTTACAGGAAAGCGACTTTGTATGTTCACCCTGACAAATTGCAGCAGAGGGGCGCTACCATTCAACATAAGTACATCTGTGAGAAGGTCTTCGATCTACTTAAGGTAACTACTGTGATCATAAGTTTTTGATTTATGTTAGTCATGAACCTCATTCGAGCAGCTTTCTGATTTTTTGGCACAAAACTTTGGTGCATCAGGTTGTATGGAAGGGTTATGGGAAATTTATATAGAAATTAGTATTTCTCGGCTGCTATATTGTGTAAATTAGGCTCAAGAGTTTTAACTTTCTGTAACAATGATGGTTAAAAGTATTGAAAAAAAAGTTCTGGTAAAATTACGTTGGTTTAGTAAAACACTGCAATTTCCACAGTTTCACTCAACTCAATGCAATTTCCACAGTTTCACTCAACTCAAGTAATGTACCTGGGCTGATACAATTCTGTTAATTTAACTCTAGTGAAATTACCAGGGTTGGGGGTTAAAACATATTAAAATTTTGAGGGTTTGAGGGTTTGCTGCAACCATAGTAAATAAAAAAAAAAAGGATACAAAAAACATAGTAAAATTTTGAGGGTTTGCTGCAACCATAGTAAATATATTATGCTACGGCAACCCTAGTAATCCATAATCATAAAATTTTTGGGTTTAGGAATGGAAAATAAAAATAAAAATTTGTTGCAGCCTGAATAGATTTACTATGATTAAAATTTTATTGTGCCTGTTAACTTGAGGACCATTTTATAAAAATTGCAAAAAGGTTTTGCATTCACAAAGGATACAAACTTAAAGTACTTTTTTTTTTAAATTAAAAAAAAAAAATTAAAAAATTTTCATTCACAAAAAAACTAATACTTTTATTCAAATTTCCCTGAAGTTATTTTCTAATCTATCAAGCTGAAGATAATATCAGGATGAGTGGCTTGAGACTAGGATTGTAAATTAGTTGAGTTGTGTTCACGAGCGGGCTGTTAGGTGTTGAGATTGATTTGAAAAATCTGCACACGCTCAGGGACCGAGCGCCCGATGCTTTTGCGCCGGGCTGTGGGCGCTACACAGAATTGCCGGCATTTAAGTGCCTACATAAAGGCGTTGGACTATGGAGGGGGCGCTTAGGTGCCCAGTTTAGGCACAACACTCGCAAACTCCAAAGAGCATGGCGCTTAGGCGCCAAGTCCAGGCGCCTTTGCTTCTGGAGCGGTTGGTTCGTAATTTCTGCTTAGGAGGCCGTATTTCAACGATGTATTGTGTGCTTCCTGGGCTACGGTTCTTCAACAAAGTTCTCGTGAAGGTGAGAAGTATTGGAGAGGAGGATTTTTAGTAATTTCTATGGGCGTTTTTTGCATCGAATCGGAGTAAGAAGAGTTTGAATCCAGGTCTTGTAAGTTTTCTGGAGAGAAGAATCAAGTGTGTTATCTTTAAACTCTCTGATTTTCATAGTGAAATTTTTATAGTGGTGTGGCTCCATGGTTTTTTCCTATTCTTGAGTTTTTTTTATGTTAAACTCTTGTGTCCTTTTCTAATTTGCTTTATTGTGCTTTTGTTCATAAGTTTGTATTCGTTTTCTTCGAATCTATACGCTCCTATTCAGTGGTGTGGTCTAGATTTCTAATTGAGTCTAAGCCCCGGTGAATTACAAAGGGAATTCTTCTGGTGAGTTTTCCTCAACACAGTGTTATTAGAGAGGTGTTCGATTCGAGTTGGAGCAATGACTGATGAAGCAAGATTCAAAGTAGAGGAGTTAAGTTGGACGAACTTCACACTGAAAGATGCAAGTGAAAGATTTGTTGTCTTAGAAAAAGTTATACTTTCCACTACAAGGAGGCTTGCGCCTATGCATATGGAGGAATGTAAAGAGTTTGTTCGAAGGATACCAGGTTTGATTCGATTGTCCCTTTTCTCGTCTGTTGTGTTCAGCATAGTAAATGAGAAAGCCATGGCGGATCTCATAGCGACAAATCATGAAACCTTCTTCCAATAAAGTTTTTCTGATGAAGAAACTATTCAATATAAAACTTAGCAATAGAACATTTGAATAATTTGAAGATTCTGACGAGCCAATTGTGTTTTGTGGAGATCAAGTTTGATGATGAGGTCAAAGTATTGATAATACTATTTTCATTGTCAAACATCTGGATGGTTTGGTCACGGCGGTGAGCAATTCTTCAGGGAATTCGAAGTTGAACTTCGATGACATCGTAAGTCTGATGTTAAATGAAGAAGTTTGCAAAAAACGGCGAATGATGAATCTTCAGGTTCTGTGTTGAATGCTTATAATAGAGGAAGAAATTTGGACAATAATACAGATAGAGACAAATCCAAGTCCAAGTGAGTAAAGCCCAAGTAAAGCCGAGTAGAATGTTGAAACTGCGATAAGAAAGGATATTTTAAAAAGGACTGCAAAGTTCCAAGGAAAGCTGATGGTGGAGGACATGAATGGAATTTCTCTACAAATGCTTCCACTGGTGAAATCTAAAATGACTCTCTGGTGTTATCCCTAGTCAACATTGAATCTTGGATAGTAGATTCAGATGTGTCTTTATGGCTTGTACCGAGTCTGGTAGCAGGGGAAGATCTACATCTGAAGTAGATGGATGCCAATGTAGCTTTTTTACATGAAGATCTAAAGGAGTTATACATTGTGCAACCACAAGGTTACAAGATTCTGTACAAAGAAAGTTTGGTCTGCAGATTGAAGAATAGTCTTTATGGCTTGAAGCAGACCCCGAGAAAGTGGTACAGGAGGTTTGGCAGGTTCATGTCAGACAACAGTTATATGAAGTGTCAGACAGATCACTGTTGTTTCATCAAACACTTCGTTAATTGTTATATCTTACTTCTTTTGTATATGGATGAAGTGCTGATTGCAGCTGCATATATGTAGATAATTAGAGACTTGAAGAAATAATTATCAAATTAGTTCGAGCTGAATGATTTAGGTCCAATCAGGAAGATCCTCCGGATGAGAATTAGCAGGGATAAGAGTGCAGGGACTATGAAGCTGTCTCAGACAGTGTATGTTGAAAAGATCATATTGAGTTTCAATATGAGATAGATAAAACTAGTTTGCACTTCCTTAGGTTGTCACTTGAAACTATCTAATGAGCTATTGCCTAACTCTGAAGCAGAGCAAACACAAATGAAGAGAACTTTGTATGCTTCAGTAGTAGGAAGTTTGATGTACACGATGATTTGTACCATACCTGATATTGCATATGCAGTGGGAGTGTTCAGCAGGTGCATAGGCAATCCAGACAGGTATCATTGAGAGGCAGTGAAGTGGATTCTTAGGCACTTGAGTGGAACAATCAACAAGACACTTTGTTATGGGAGTGCGAGATCAGTTTATAGGGATTTGTAGATTCATATTTGACAGGAGATGTGGATAGCTGGAGAAGTACAACGAGATGTATCTTTACATTGAGGAACAACGCGGTGAGTTGTGCTTTCAAGCTATAGAAGATTGTTGCACTTTTAACTATGGAGATTGAATATATTGTTATCACTGAGGCTAGCTAGGAGTTGATTTTGCTACGGACTTTTATGGCAGAATTTGGCAAGGAGCAAGGGATTGGAATGCTTCACATTGATGGTATGAGCGTGATTCATCTTTCTAATAATGCTATTTTTCATGTCAGGAAGAAACACATTCAGCTAAGATTTCGTTTTATTCACTCTCTTAGAAGATGGACAGTTGTTCCTGGAGAAGATACACAACTAAAAATTTTGTGGATATGTGTTGATGAAGGTGGTGTCTGTTGAGAAACTAAAGTTATGCTTTGTTTTAGTTGGGTTTCATGAAGGTTGAGATTGGGGGTGAGCCACACCACGATACGTGACTACGAAGACGGTTTAGATAGATTTGCAGCTACAGAGAACTGGTGATGGGTGCATTTAGTCTCCAAGTGGGAGATTGTTAGGTGTGGAGCCTGATTTGAAGCATCTGCACATGCTCAGGACCGAGTGCCTGGAGTTTTTGTGTCGGGTTGTGCGCGCTCAAGAACCCACTTTGGGCGCTACACAGAACGATCGGTCGGTGCTTAACTGCCCACATAAGGGCTCTGTACAGTGGCATGGGCGCTTAGGCTCCCAGTACGCGCCTAGGCACAACTGTCGCAAGCATGGTGCTTAGGCGCCAAGTCCGAGCGCCTATGCACCTGAAGCAGTTGGTTTGTAACTTCTGCTTAGGAGGCCAAATTTCAACGACTATTGTGTGCTTCCTGTGTGAGGGTTCTTCAGAAAAGTTCCCATGAAGGTGAGAAGTGTCGGAGAAAAGGATTTTAGTGAATTTGACGTGCTTTTCTTGCGTTTGATTATAGCAAAAAGAGTTTGGAGCGAGGTCTTGCAAGTTTTCTTGAGAGGAGAGGAATTTGAGTGTGTTTTATGTAAACTTTTTTTATTTCACAGTGAAATTTTTCTGGTGGTGTGGCTCCGTGGTTTTTCTCCTTTCTCATGTTTTTTCACTTTACATTTTGTGCTCTTCTCTAATTTGCTTTGTTGTGCTTTGATTCGTAAGTTTGTTTTGGTTTTCCTTGAATCTACACGATCTTATCCCGTGTTGTGGTCTAGTTTCCTAATTGAGTCTAAGCCATGGTGAATTTGAAAGTGAATTCTTCCGGAGAGTTTCCCTCAACACATGCTCGAGCTCGGCTCGTGAGTTATCGAGCCACGAGCTCGAGCTCAAGCCATCCCGACTCAGCTCATTGACACGAGAGCCGGCTCCATTAGCCTAATGCTAGTCATTTCGATGCATTTTTTAGTGAGCTGTCACTCCATCCTCCTCCGGCCGCCATTACCTTTTCCAACGAGCTCCTGTAAAAATTGAATTTTTTAGTTCAAGCTCGAGTTCATGATCTGACAGATGAGCCCTTGATTTTGGCACGACACTATTTATAACACAAAAGGTCTAGTAATTTTTTATTGCAGACAAATCATGACCGTTTATATAAGATAAGTTGGTTTAAAATTCATTTATTAGTCCTTTAGTACCAGAGAATTGCGCTTGCACAACCTTTTTCTTTTCATCGAGCTAGCGATCCATTTATTTTTTCTTTTGAGACACAGAGAATAATTCGCCATTTTTGAATCTGGGATCTGTGGTGTTCATCAGTGGATAAATCTTTTGAACAATTGTCTCTTTTGCAGGATGCTTGGAGCAAGTTCAACTCAGAAGGGCGATAGTGCTTCATATTTCTTACATTGAACTTGCATCATTATGTTATATTGGTCTTCAGCTGAAAATCTCCACTTTTATGTTACAGATTGCAGGCATACTTAAATTTCTGTCCATATATGTAAATTTTCTTGATCCAGTCTCATTTATTCCTCATCTTTAGTAAGTTCTGAGAGATTTAACCCCCCATCTTAAAGAGAAAATATTACGTCTGGAGTTCGGATGCAAGCTATATCCAGATACACCGAAGTTTTTTTTTTTTTTTCTCCTCTGCTCCTTCCGGTGTATCACGTTCATTGTCCTAACGCAGCTTGTGTTTAGACTCCAGACATAATATTTTTTCCATCTCAAGTGGTAAAAAAAAGTCATTTACATATACCACGCAATTCTTATATATGCTTAAATTTTCATATTTACATGCATGATACTCAAATTTAGATATCTGCACTGAATATTGTGGTTTAGGAAGCAATATAATCAAGATGGGCTTATATTTGGTGAACAAGCTCCACTTAGTATTGCTTCAAGTGTTCTTCAGGCGTGCCTATTTAGAGCTGAGTCTTCTCAATTATCACTTAACACACCCAAATGAGGTCTTATCATAAATCGGATTGTGTTGATACATCTGTGGCTTCAAACTTTAGCTTCAAAATTGTTCAATACAAAACCTTACTTGATTGAATCGGTTGCGCATGAGTTTGAACTGTCTCAATCCTCGTCGAAGTTGCTCAAGTTCATTTGTTCACAAAATACATTGTGTAAATACATCCAAAATATTAGAATTAGCTAGAAAGGAACCCCATATTATCCGGGTTTCTTAAAAAAAAATCCCTGCCATGATGAAGCGCAGTACCTAGTTGAATATGCTACACTGTGATGGATCTAATCACCAAAAATACAAGTTCAAAACTTGAGGGTATGTGTTGTCAGGGTTTATATTATTCTAGAGTTAGAAATCCCTTACTACATCCTAAGAGAGGCTATAGGCTATCTCTTAGGATAATTCTTGATTAAAATAGTAGCTGGCCACAAAGATTAATTTCAAGATTGTTAGTTCGGATTTTTAGAAGGGATTGGCTCAAATCAGAATAGTTCTTACCAAAATAGGGAGGATCGAATATTGAGAAGCTCAATGGTGCTCCAATCTATCATATGGTTGGACTTTAAATTTTAGAAGTGAAATTTTGACTTCTTGGGCTCAAATTATTTATTTTGATTTAGAAAGCTAGGACTTACAATCCAAAGAAATGAATCATGGAAAAATACAGGAGAGGACTTGTCCAATAGCAAAATCCAACAATATGACCTTAGAATCTAAACTAAGGTGAGTTGTAACGATAAGTGTAGGAGGCTCGATCCTAATCTAAGAGATAAAAGTGAGACTTATGGACTTTACTCCCATCAAGGAGTGAAATCCAGTCAAACACTTTTGTGCTTACGATCCCACATGTACTTAAAACTCATGAGTCTAACTCATGTGCATGAGCATAGTGGTGGGTTTATTATTAAATGAGGAGGAATGTGTTGGGACTTACGACTTAACCTAGGAGAAAGAGCGGCCTAGATATAAATGCACCTAACTAATACAAAATTTTATGCTTTAAGATGTTATTAGTTCTTACACAATTTATTTGAGATTGATGGCCATGGCTGCATTCTATGCTTGTAAGTATGTGTGAAAAGTCAAATTTAAGACAATCAAGCATGAGTAGTTGTTTTTCCTAATAAGGATGGTGATCTTTATTGATCAAATCCCTCTTTCCATGTAATGGGTGAGGTGTTGAAACCAATAAAAGAGCATAAATGTAATGCAAATAGTTCAATTAATTATATGATTTATAATTGATTTTATTGTTAATTTACCATGTGTTTTGATTATTTTTATTTTTTTGAGTTGTTTTAAAATTTTAAGGTAGTGGAAAATTATTCTAACTTAAAAGAGCCTAACAAAGATCATACTAGGCTATCCTAGCACACAATCAGAAAATTAAATCTATAAAAACATGTAATTTTAATGCATAAATTGACGTAAATAAACGTAAGTCAAGCATAAATAGAAGACAAAAAAAAAAAAAACCTTGATTGGTGTGGTCAAGTTTCATTATACCTCGAAATAAAAGAAAATGCGGCCAATCAAGCTCTGCCCATATACAACTCAATAAAATTCTTAGAACTAAGATTCACATATGGGTACTACTCATCCTCCACCTTCTTTTTGATGCTCTTAGTTTATCTTTCGATGTTTGGGTTCTCCATGCTTCATAAGACACACCAGCTGAGGCTTATCCTCACTCATTCTATTCCCACAAATCCTAACATAGTTATATGAATTACATTTAAAATTACAAAGCCTAAATAAAATCTTACAAAAAGAGATTAGTATAAAATGCATGTTGCACGCAATAGGTAAAGTCACCTATGTGGGCTTAACATTGATAGACACCAGACCCCCCTGTCCCAACAGACCATGCTTATAAGGCATAAATGTAATAACTAGCTCCTGCAAAAAAATATTAATTTAAATTATTTATTTTAGCATACCCCTTTAAGCACAACCCTATAGAAAATAAGCACTAAACTTAAAAATAACCTTAACATATGTTCTACACACAAAGTCAACTAACATAGAATCCATCTATAATGATAATCACAACACAACAAGATAAATAAAAAATAATAACAACATAAACATAATTAATCACACAATAATTACCATCAGCCTAACCTAGATTTAGGTTGGTGGAGTAGCAAGTTGTTTAAAATGGGTGGCTAGTGAGGTGAGACTTGTCTAGTCCATATGTTTGAGTTATGATTTGTATTTTATGCTTAAATTTTATCGTTGAATGGTTCAAGTATGGTTGAATAATGTTTTGTGTATGGGGTTTAAGTTTTAATTTGATCTTGAGTTTAATTTTTATTTTTAAGCTATGAAAAGTGTTACAAATAATAGAACTTGCCAGGTAGAGGGTCCTACCATTCATAGCTCTCTAATCCTAGTATGGTAGGCAGTTGGCTAAGAAAGCATGGCACATCAGCCTAAGAAGTTAAAGTGACTTGAATGGAGTTTAATTTGTTTAACTATATCCACTAAGTTTGATTAATTGTTTGATGTTTGAATTTAGCTTTATGTACTTTGATTTTAGTTTGACTTGGATTTTCTTTAATAGAGTAAATATCTGTATTAGTATTTGACTGGTTTGAAAAACCTACAAACTTATATAATTTATCTCATGAGTTAAAAAAGAAGTTATGAGGAATGCTATAAATAACTTTTGAGGTTGGGAATTGTAATTTCAAACCTTCAATGTTCTAGGGTTTTAATTTGGGATTAAGTGTTTGAATTTAAATAAATTGTTAAATTTTGATTTAAATTAATTAAGCATTGATTTAGTTAAGTTTTAATTTGGTTAGTACATTACTCCCTAAGGTTTTCATAAGGGTATTAAAGGTTAAGCTAAGGCCTTTACATATTTAAGTTTATTTAAGGGTTATTTTAATGTTATAATTTTGTTTTGAAAAAAAAATTCAAAACAAAAACAAATGCATCTAAAATTTTCATGAAATTACTCTTTGCAACTCATCTTGTGGCTTGTTCTTCCTCTATTATCTCTCATATATCATGCACTCTGAGAAGCGCCTTCATTTAGATGTTCAAATTGTCATAGTTATTACTGTTGAGCGTTAAGACTTGAAAGTGAATCATCCGGTTGCTTACCATCTCTCTAGAAAGGACCTTACAACTATGAAACCACATTGTTGAAAAAAAAAGACTTGGGATAAGAGGAATGCTTAGAAAAAAGAGGAACACAGCTTGAAAGAGTCACTTTTATTTCACTCTATTTTCTTCTTCTTTATTCAAACTCAAACACACTATATCTATTTATAATAGTGACACCCCTATTAGAATTGTACCAATGTATTTCATTCATATGACTATTATTGACACTCTAAAATATTATTCTACCTTTTGTTACAAAAGTCATTAATTACATACTCTACAATTTTTAAAATCACTCTTTTAAAACATGCATCCATAACTTTCTTTTAGAAAGTGTCTATAATTTTTCAAAGACTATTCTAAATTATTGGTTCAATTAAAGCTCAATTTCATATGAGCAAGAAAATCAAGATTAATTTTCAACAAACTATGTCATAAACAACCAGACTTGATCATAATATTAAGCCAAGCTAAATCATATTCGATCATTTAAAGATTTTCTTTAGCACTATCTTATTATTAAGATTTCTTTCTTTAATCTGTTTATGAAATATACTCTGAAAGGGGGAAAAAAGTTTCTCAGTGTGACATTTTAAAAGGGAGATATAATTAGTAATTAATTATATAAATTTAACAGTTATAAATCAGGAGCCAGTCCTTCAACAATATAATGTTTTGAGAAGCAATATAAAATTTCCCAAGAAAAAAAAAAGAACTTTAGCTTATTTTTGTTATGGATGTTCATATATATACTGCAATTATCTATAAAAGAAGTATTTTATTGAACTAATACAATTATGATACTTGTACTATATTTTTACTTAACCAAGTTTAAAAGATTGGCTGAAAACCAACTATACTTTTAGCCCATGAAATGAAACTACCTCACAAGCATGAGCTCTTAAACATCCCCAAAGACTCACTCCATTTTACTCTAATAGGATTCCTTAATTTGTTTTTAGTGTTTATTTGCTAAAATTAGATATGATAAGCTCAAGTTTTCAAAACGAAAAAGAAGAGTTAGTAATGTATTATATTTTTGCAAGTACGGTTCTAAACGACTGAGCTTGAGCAAATTCAGTTCGCTAGTTCGAAATTAATTATGTTTGAAATAAGCTCATGTTTGAAATAGCTCGTGAACAGTGTGTTCATGTTTGACTCGATTTACATAGTCTTGCTCGTGTTCGGCTTCAAATTGAATCGTTTAAATTAATTAGAAAAATAGATGTAGGGTGTTGGATTCTAACCTGCACCATTCTTATAAAAGTTGCATGACCACATAACAACATGAGTTGTGGTGATTATATATATATATATAACATATTATTATATAATAATATATATAATTTTCTTATTTTGAGCTAAAATGGCAGAACACGATTGACAAAGGGTTATTAGTTTTCGTCTCATTTATAATTCTAGCTTTAAAAGTTATTCGTGTTTGTCTCATTTACTCAACGAATCATTCGAACAGACTCAACTTAACGAGCCAAACACAAACTATTCGTGAACAATTACCTTTTTTTGACAGCCCTACTTGCAAGTTCTTAAAAGTAATTGTAATTAATATTGTTTGCAGGAATTAACCACATTACCTTTTTTGTAATTGTTTGCAGTCTCCCATTGATTAAAAATAAGTACAAACAACCACTTGGGGTATAGAAACAACACATTAGTGGCTTTGTATTTATCTAAATTCACTAATCTAAACCCTCATTGAAGAGACTCAAAACACCTATTTTCAGCCTTTCTTCTTACATTTCTTCTTAGTATTCTTATAATTTTGCTATGCTGGTGCGCAATAGTTCTTTCATGAGGAGCAACTGAGGACCATTCTCTAAATGATTCATCAACACTCACCTTAATGGTTTCAGAAAAAATGAAAGATGCTGTACAGTTTCTGTTTTTGCTTGCAGCAGGTGGAGAAACTGAGGACCAGTGTGGTCATTTTTGCTTTTTCAGCAGCATGATCTTTAAACCTTGCAAGGTATTATGTTTTCCTGCATATGAATAGCCATTAATGATTGAGTTAAGAAATGGATTCCATGAGTCAGAAAGATTTCAAACTCTTAATGCATAACGCTCTTGATACATGTAATTTTTGAAATCAATGATTCTTAAAACTTTTTTTTTAATAAATTAGCATTAAAAATATATATGTATAACAAAAACAACATAATGGACTTTCAAAATGTCAATTTTGTTGTGGGGCTGTGAATTTAGTTTGAAGATTGTTAATTGTTTGAAAACAGATTTGAATTTTGGCTCGGATAATGGCCTAGCTGCATCTTGCTGTCACTCTTGGAAACTTGATCCATGATGAGCTACGGCTTCTGGTTCGAAAAGAGTTCCCTCTAGCGGATAGAGTTCTCTTTCCCGCGCGTCGTAATTTTAAAGTCTTCAGCCTTGGCTGAGGTAGTCATTCAATACCTCATCTCAACAGGTTTTAAACTCTCGAGCTATGACTCCTAAGAAGGGGTAACTGACACCTAGGGCAAATTTACCTCTATCGAATCATCATGCACATTCAACGTGCATCTGATGTGCTTCTCTATCAATTCCTCCATGCAAATATCAAGGGTTAAGCACGCACTTTGTTTTACTCTTTCCCAAGGGAGGGAATCACTATTAGCACCTTCAATGATCTTATCATGGAGCAGTTTGTGACAAACAAAATGATCATCAAAGATTCATCCCATCTCTTAGGAATTTGCCAACTTGAGGGAGAGTCATTTAAGAAATACTTTTGTAGATTCTTTCTTGAAGCTCATTAGGTTCTAGGGGTTGATCCATAATTGCTGAGAGGAGTCTTCTTTAGAGGGATACACCCAGAATGTAAATGGTTTGATCTTAAATTGACCTCATTCATTTTGTTGAAGTTCAAATCACTATAAATGAGACTATCATTTCACACATGAAGCAGTTTGAGCAATCTGGAGACAAGCGTAAGAATAACCTCGAGAATGTTGATCAAACCTCACAACAAAAGAAGTTAGAACCACAAAGAAGTTGTGATTTCCCTCATCGACCCATGAACCAGAGACATGTGATTAGATAAAAAAAAGAGTATACACCACTCAACACATCACATGTCAACATCTTGATGACCATGAACGTTGAAGAGGTCGTTAAGTGGTCGAGGCCTTTAAAAGGTTCAAATGGTTGAAACCAATCTCAATATTGTCATTTATATTGTGCAAAAGGTCATTCAAAAGAAATATATTTGATTTAAAGAAAAAAAAATTGAACGCCTGATACAACAATGTCACATGGGCTGCTACTTACAAGAATGACGTGGAGAGAATCAGAAGAAAATTATTAGGATTATCAAATGAGAAGTATAACTACATATTTTCTTATTTGAGCAAAAGAATTTTTTCCTTTCATCTTAACATATAGTTTTCTAATTTTATTTCTAGAAAAAAAAATTACAATTGCTTTAATGAGCTATTTTTTAGTGCATTCTCTTTATTTTCATTTTAAGTCTTCTTTATTCTATGTTGAAAGATGTTATGTGTAGAATCTTAAGGGCATGTGACAAACAATGTCTCCACCCATATCTCTGAAAGAATAAGCTAAGAGAAAAGTCTTGATGGGAAGCTAGGAGTGGATACATTCCTCACTAGAAAGTTCATTTTAGGGCAAATGACAAACAAGGAATCCACCATACCCCTAGCCGACAAGCCTTGGAGACAAGTCTCGATGGAAAGTTAGTAGTGGATATATTTCTCACTAGAAAGACCCATTTAGAGTAAGTAAAAACAAGGTCTTGATGCATAAAAAAATATATGCATTTTTAGACCTATATTTTATACCCATTTTTGGTGATATTGCACTTTAAAAGAATGTATTTTTTATGTTTTCTTGCAGGTTGTTGATCTTTTGGACTTGAAGCAAAAATGAAACAAAAAAGGATGGAATTTGGAGCAAAAATGGAGATTTGGAAGAATCACTCAGCGCCGACGACACCAGAAGGACATCGGTCGGTGTAGACCTATAGAAAGGATGCAGAACAAGAGTTAGCGTCGACGGTGCCATTTGATAGAGACTTGGGAACTAATTAGCGGAGCACTGACACCGACGGCGCCAGGATGGGCTCTGATGGCTGTTATGTCAGTGGAAGCCCTGTTTCTAGAAGATTCAATGAATTTAGACACTTTTTGAAGAGTTTTTGGATGCAACTATTGGAGAACCAACCTAGGCTTTATTTAGGGCCAAAATTTGATCATAAACCCCACCCCCACACCATTTTAAATTCTTCCGCTCATTTTAGTTTTTCTCTTCACACCTACATTCCACGCCATTCCACACCAATAGTTAGTTATTGTTTTTATAGTTTTGAGTTATTGTTGTGAGTTTAAGTGTGAATTCTTCTCTAAGAAGTGTTGGAGAGGAAGAGAAGTGAGAGATTTCTTCTTCCTATATTTCTTAAGAAAGGCTACAAAGGATTTGCTTTGAGAAAGAGTTTCAGATAAGTGTTGTTTGTTTATTATTGTTGTATGAATTTTCTTTTATATATGAAATTTGTGTTTGTTTGTATCTTTCTCATAAAGTTTGAGTTGTTTACTTTATCTTTCTCCCTACTCTGAGATATGGTGAAACGAAGAGATAATATGGATGTGCCAATGTTAAAATTTAAAATAAATTGTGATGGTTTTTCAACTCCGCTCTTAATTTACTTTTCGATCTGGTCAATTGAATTGTTAAGATATGTTGTGAAACATATGATCTGGGAAATATAGTATGAGTTCTACAACATAGTGAGAATCACATTTAAGTCCATGAATGAGTATTTCGTTCATGAAATTAAGTGTAAATAAATAGAGAAATATACTTTGTTGGGTGTAGAATTGGAGATTTCTAGGGTGACAGACTAAAAATCCCCAATTCAATCTTAGTGTTTAAAAACTAAAGCGAGAGTTAACATTCAAAGGAAGGAAAGTGGGAGCCAGTATCCTCCTAGCCTAGCCACAAATTTAGAGACTAAACCTAAGATTATCCAATGATTTTCTATAACACTGAATCCGGGTAGAGAATTAAAATTGCTCATATTTGACACAATGCATATTGAAACCATTTATCTCATCTCATTTCACAAAAAACTCATTGTAGTGGAAAAGATGATTTTTCATACTAGAAAATTTTATCACATAAACATAGTTTTGTAGTTATTAATTTTAAATATTGCTTTTAAATTTTGCTAATAGTAAATAATTTAGCTTTGATAGTATTTTAATTATTTGAAATTAGTGACAGTAATTTTGTTTGATTTCTGTAAATTTCCTAGTTAATTTATCATTTCAAATTTAAACCTTCCTCGTGGGATCGATATTTGGGACTTAAACAGAAAGTCTTATATTACTTGATAACAATACGTATACTTGCGTAGAATCTCAATCTTAAAAGCTTAATGTTATTATTACTAAAATACAACATCAAGTTTTTTTGGCACTGTTGTAAAGCGGGGTCAACTTTATAAATTTTACAAAACTATATTCAACCGGAATCAGGTATCCACCAATATCCCTGAAGGATGAGCCCATGAGGCATGTATCAATGAGAAGCTAGTGGTGGATACATTCCTCACTAAAAAGTTCCATTGAGGGTCAATGATAGATAAAGCAACTACCCTTACCACTGAAGGATGAGCCCATGAGGTAAGCCTTGATAGGAAACTAATAGTGGATACATTCCTCACTAGAAAGACCCATTGAGGGCAAGTGACAGATAAGGTCTCCACTCATACATTTGGAAGATGAGCCCAAAAGGTAAGTCTCATTGGAAAGCAAGAATTAGATACATTAATCACTAGAAAGACCCCTTAAGGGAAAGTGACAGATAAGGTCTCCATCCATACCTCTAGAAGACGACCTAGGAGGAAAGTCTCGATGAAAAGCTAATAATAGATATATTTCTCGTTAAAAAGTCTCTTTCAGAGTAAGTGACAGAGCAGACTTCCACCCATATTGCTGAAGGATGAGCCTAGAAGACAAGTCTTGATTGGAGGCTAGTAGTACATACATTCTTCACTAGAAATATCTATTGAGGGAAAACCAAAAGTGGATACATTCCTTACTAAAAATACCCATTGAGTGCAAGTTACAGGTAAGTTCTTCACCTATGCCCTGGAAGACGAGCCCAAGAGCCAATTTTCAATGAGAAGCTAGTAATGGATGCATTTCTTATTAGAAAGACTCCATAAGAGCAAGTGGTTGGTAGAGTTTTCACTCAAAACTCTTAGAAGGCTATAAGCTCAAATGGGTAAAAATCGTAAGAAAAAATTCTTTGTGGAGAATCTATTGTAATGCCTCTATTTGTGCTCTTGGTGGAATAATCCAGAAGGCAAGTCTCAATAGGAGGTTAGGAGTGGATATAATCCTCACTAGAAAGATCGCATGAGGAGAAGTGGCAAATAAGGCTCCACCCATACCCCATAGGACAAGCCTGAAGTCTTGATGGAAAACCAATAGTGGATACATTCCTTAATAAAAATACCCATCGAGTGCAAATTACAGGTAAGTTCTTCACCTATGCCCCTGGAAGACAAG
Source organism: Phalaenopsis aphrodite (assembly GCA_003013225.1). Classification (NCBI taxonomy): domain Eukaryota; kingdom Viridiplantae; phylum Streptophyta; class Magnoliopsida; order Asparagales; family Orchidaceae; genus Phalaenopsis; species Phalaenopsis aphrodite. The sequence continues at coordinate 1,781,673 of NEWO01000059.1, read as the reverse complement.
ACCAAGAGACAAGTTTTAATGAGAAGCTAGTAGTGGATGCATTTCTTATTAAAAAGACTCCATAACAGCAAGTGGTTGGTAGAGTTTTCACTCAAAACTCTTAGAAGGCTATAAGCTCAGATGGTAAAAAAGCGTAAAAAAAATCTCTTGGTGGAAAATCTATTGTAATCTATCTATCTGTGCTCTTGGTGGACTAATCCAGAAGGCAAGTCTCGATACAAGGTTAGGAGTGGATATAATCCTCACTAGATAGATCCCATAAGGACTAGTGGCAAATAAGGTCTCCACCCATACCCTGTAGGACAAGCCTGCAGTCTTGATGGAAAACCAATAGTGGATACATTTTTTACTAAAAATACCCATTGAGTGCAAGTTACATGTAATTTTTTCATTTATGCCCCTGGAAGACTAGCCCAAGGGACAAGTTTCAATAAAAAGCTAGTAGTGGATGCATTTCTTATTAGAAAGACTCCATAAGACAAGTGGTTGGTAGAGTTTCCACTCAAAACTCTTAGAAGGCTATAAGCTCAGATGGTAAAAAAGCGTAAAAAAAATCTCAAAGGGCTATAAGCCTCAAAAGGTTTTAATTACTCAACAAGCTCGATAAGTTCGAAAGGTATGAATCTCATAAAAACTTAGTGTTACAAGCCCGAGAATCTCATAAAAACTTAATTACATTGCAATATTGATCTCGCAAAAAGGTTGTGAGACTCCACTTTTTTTCTCTTCTTCTTTGCATATTTATAGACTAAAAAAGGGCAGAAAATTATAAAAAAAAACCAAATTTTGAAAAAATTCTTGGATTCCGCAAGAAAAATGCCCACTGCTCGATCGGGGTTGATATGTGCATGCATATGTGGATCCAACGGGCGAATGCCCATCATTTGATCTCCGGCCTTGCACTCTATCACCACAGTTTGATTCGCTTCCTAAAGATCATGATGTGTGGCCACTCGCTACAACTCTCTCCATCCACCCTCTAATCCAACTAGCGCTAATCGTTTTATCATTCACCACAAATCACTAACTTGGTAGCCCCATGACACGATTGATCTAACGACCCATGCTGACCACTCCTTTGTGGCAACCTCATAACTTACCATGACAAACCTCGACACGCTGATACATCAAACCTGCTTCAACTCACTTTACCGCGACAACCCGAACTCGCACAATCCCTGTGACACAGCTAAATAGCCTGACTCTTAGAGACTCGTCAGACCCATTCTACCCAACAATGACTTGCATGACCCGCCGACACGCCGACCAATTCCACTTGATGGTGACCCGCTCTAACTTGGTAACTTTCCGCCATGCACCGCCTACCGCCGACCATGTTGTCACCACTACCCACCATGTTATCACCACTACCCACCACTGTTGCCCGCCATCGATGTCCATGCCATTGCCTCTAACTTTGTCACCGCTCTCCGACGCCCTCCACTATTTGCAGCAGACGCCCAATGCTGATGTAGCCATCACCCACCATCAAAGTCCTGCCGCCCACCACCTCCTGACGACAAAATAATTTTCTTACATATGAAGGCCATGAAGTTCGAGCGCAGGTTAGCGGGGAAGAGCGCAAGAGCACGTGCTAACTGTGATGGGATACCCTCACCCCCACACAGACACTTACATTACACATAATTACATTTTTCAAAAAAATAAATAATTCATATTTCTGATATTTTTTAACAACAAAGCTTGCTTTGCCAAAAAAATATGTGAGCAATTGATATACAATCAACAAATTTTAATCATTAAACATGTATTTCGAGGCGTGATATAAATTTTGAGGTAATTTTTTTAGCAACAAACTTTCAAACTTCAATTAAAAAATCATTAAGAACTTTTATTTCGACAAACTTGTAGTCGAACTGACCGGCTCCACGAGATGAACGCAAAGATTTCAAAGTTGATCGAATCTAAGTCAAATCAAGCCCATATCAAGATATTAAATAATTTTTGGAAGGTCAAACAAATTCCAAATATGATAAATTTATAATCAAATTGAGCGTCACAATAAGACGTATCCAATGAGCACAAGATCAATCAATTCTGACACCGTTAATTCACTCAAATGTATGTAGAATGTCATTTGATCAATGGTATCTCTCCGAGTCATATTATTTCATTCCTTACTTATTGAGAGGTCTCTCTAGACTCTATAAAAAGAACCCTATCGTAATCATGAAAGGAGAGGGAAGACTTAAGCTTGGAGGAGGATCAAAAAGAGGAGCTGAAGTCCAGTGTTCTGCACCGAAGATCTGACGAATGATTTTTGCTCTTGCTGCCGCCGAGCACCGTCGATCACTGCTAGTCGGTCGCTGTCAACCATCGCTCGTTGACCGCCATCGACCATCGCTCACCGATCGCCATCGACCGCCATCGGTTGCCCTCTACTTTTCTAAATAACCATTGTGAAGAATAACAACCAACATTGAGGAGTAACGAAACACTTTATGGAGTAGCGGCCAACATTGCGAGGCATTCTATGAGCAAGATGTTGTCCCGAACACCACACCGTGGCGCTCTTCGAAGATAGTGAACCGAAGTTCCTGTTGGACCGTTGTGTGACGAGTCCTCTTGCATATGCACACTGTAACTATGTGCCCTTTTCTCACTTGTAGAATAATGGTCTATACCTATACTCATAAAGCTATAGTAGATTATTTCTGATTGGGCTGACCCCGTGGTATTCTCCCTTTCCAGATTTTCCACAGAGAAATTCTAGTATCTTTATCCGTCACATTTATTCTCTGAGTATATGCTAGATTTTCGTGCAGCACCAGGACGCTAACCAATCACTCTACCATCACGAATCTCCTCAAACTCATCAATCTTATTCAAATAAAAAAACGAAGCTCGCAACAGAGCACAAAACCCAAAGAAATCATGGCATCCATAATCAAGACTCTTCTCATCATCATGCATGCTCCGGCAGTCAAACCGAGAGCTATCATCATTGTAGCAGTTGAAAGATTTTCCCTTGCTTCTGCTAGTGTCCACTCTCTGCCCTCTTCAAAGCAGCCTTTGGGTCCTCCCATCTCTCACCTTTTACTCTCTCTTCTTCCCCCCCATCCATTGTCATGCTGCTTTCCTCTACTTTTCTGATCTCCAACACCAGTTGAGCTCCATCTTACAAAAAGTCACCTGTGAAAAGTAGCACTTTTGGCATGTCTTTACATAGCATGGCTTGTATGGCATGGCCATGTAGGCCATCCATTCCATCCCTTATTTCTCATGAAGTCATGCCCACCTCATCAAATCGTCATCTTCCTTAACTTAAATGGCTCATAATGCTTAGTTTATGCCCTAGATTTATGGGAACATGTGCATGTGCAGTTGCAAGGAGCCTTTTTCATGATAACACTCCATGAATACTTTGCATGGGATGCCTTTTTAATGGCAACTGCATGCACTCCAAACAATGCACTCATTATGATTAAAGGGCATAATAGTTGAGCTTATGAAACCATTGAGCCCAACTATTTCATTAAAATCTTTCTGTACTTTGATAACTTGTGTAAATTCTTCTGCACATCTTTCATATCTTATATAGTTTTTGAAATGATTCTTTATATTATTTTTCATTGAGATAAATTAATTTCTCATTATTTAAATGATAAATAGTGGGCATTAAAAGTTAGTTTAATCATTCTTTGCAGTAATTATTAGAAGAAAGTTATTATTTAATTTATTAATTATTATTAATTGATTAAAAACATTTAATATTTAATATATATATATATATATTAAATGGATTAAGCTAAGTGGCTCTAATAACTTTAGCTATTATTAGTGATTGTATTTATGTGGGTGGTGGTTATATGCCCAATTACCCAAGTTGACAAATTGATCTTTAATCATGTTTTAAGACAAGTTACAAAGTTCTCATGTTGATGTTTCTCTTTGCTAGCTTGCCAGAGCTTGTAGCAAGCAATTTGAATTTGTGCCAAAGATTGATTTAGATCACATGAAAGTAAATTTTTAGCATGTCAATGTTAATTGAGCAAAGTATTACTAATGATATAATGAGATTTTAAAAAATAGGTTTGCAATGAAGGGATTGTTCTTAAGAGGGCAGTTACACAATGCATGTGGTGATATAAATCATGGGCTACGTTGCGTCTACTTAGAACTTATGTACAAGCCCTGAGACATCACATAAGGTCCCTAGTTGGATGAGTCATTACATATTATTTTTATAAAATTTGACAGATGAACTTTGAGTTTATGAAGTAATGAAAGTCTCGTATAACCTCGCAACAACATGAATTTATTGTCTGGATCAAGGAACTTTTTCATCATTTCTTTGGTGGTAATGAAGTTAACCAAAGAAAGACGACAATCAAATGGCTTAAGGAGTTATGTGGGAAAATGTCGACTTGACTACTTCTTATATATGCCACATTTTGCTAAGTTCGCAACTAATGATCAACACAAGGAGACCATTAGACTGTCCAACTACACTATTTCGAGAGTATCTAAGTATAATGCTTCGCTCTTTATAAGATGTGGCCATCTTTTGATTTATAGTATTGAGGATATAAGAGAACCATCTCACGATAATCACCCTTTTTGCCTTTTACATATTGTGGGCCTTTCATCTCATATAATAAAAGGCTCTTTTGATGCCCATTGCCACTTTAGTTTTATAAGAGCCGCAAATATTTATACCTTTTCACTCGAATTTCATAAGTGTAGCAGTATATATCATGCTTTGTCCAACAACCTTTAACAAAGAAGTGGAGAATATAGCAAAGCATTTAGGGCTTAGTAACATTGCCTACAAGATCGACCACTACGTGCTCCTAATTACTACACTACAAGCTATAGAGTACTACTATAGAAATATTTGTTAAGAATGATAGAAAAATTGATGCCCAAAATTTGCTATGAGACAGATCTATCAACCATGTAATTATTTATGTTGATAAAGTAATATATGAATTACGAGTTAGTGTATCGATCACACAATGATAGCATAAAAATATTTCTAACATGGGAATTTTTAGTTTACTAAACCATTAAATCTAGTTGGAAGTGATCAAAATACAAGAAGGGAAATCCTACAAATCCTAAAAGACACAAGAAATAGAACTATTAGTAAACAAAATGACAAGTAACAGCTTTGAGTCATTCAAAGGTGATGAGACTCATGCTCCAGTGACACCGGTATAGTGTTTTCTCTATACTCTCTTACATGCTCCAGTGTCAGCCAAGGACACAATCCTCCTTAGCCTATGTGTAGGTTATAAGAAGAGTTGGAAACTATATTACAGTTAAGAGGTATTTAACCATGTAATGTTTCTCAGGATTCCTTAGATCTCCTATGTTGATTACATTTTCTTACTAACAATATGTCTATTTTACTAAGCTATTGTGTGTTGACTTGTTTGTTCTTCTAGGAGATAGTTAGAAGTCCTTGATCATTAGAAGTTTTAAATATCTAATTGATCAAATTAGAAGTAAATGTGAATAAAAAGATTAAGACATCAACATGTATGATTCAAAAGTACAAAAATATATACAGAAACAATCTAGTGGCAAAACATTAAGAAAAAAATATCCTTACATCACTAGAGCATGAAAGAATATTAACTACGAGATGTGTGGTAAAAAACTTAGAGACTCATTAAAAACATTTAAGATTCAAATGAAAGAAAATAAGTGAAATTTCAAGGAAGTTAAGTGCTCTCCAAGATCCACCAATCTGATAAACAACAAGAAAGTAGTTTGACAAACAAAATTATGGTGACAATTTTAAAAGCAAAGCAGATAGAAATCTGTCCCAAACATATCATATGCCTCTTTCAGTTCCGGTGTCTGTAAGCCAATGTCACTCCATATTGAGAGTTAAAAAGTACTCTATGAGAGTCAAAATCAAACTGCACATTGCACATTTATTCATGACATAATGTAAAATGTAATCTTTCAATGTGTATTTACAAATTTAACTTACACTTATCATCCAAAACCTTTTTCACCATTTTCTACAAATGTACAATCTGATGGCGCACAGACGACTTAAGATGCTTTGATACAGTTGGTACAATGTCGCGGGGGACTGAAGTCCGCTCCGCCATTATTGCTTGGTGTCAGAAAGGAAAGTTGAAGACTGAACTGAAATTCAGAGATTCTTACCAAGCCTTTTCCATTGGCCCCTTACATGTGTGGCATCAAAGCTCACTGAAATTCAGAGTAGCTATTTCAAAATATGCTAATTTTCTTAAAGAGAATTTGCATACATGACATACAATTTCTATTTATTTACATATCTAAAAACCTTAAATTTCATAGTTTCATGAATACCATGAATGCATGTATTTCTTTTTTTTTTTAAATAGTACTAATAATATTTTGACATATCACTCACGAACATGAATTTGGTGTGGTGTCGACCCATGTTGGACACAGACATGTGTTAAATACGCCTACCACATGTTCAATTTAAAAAACAAATTTTGAGAAACGTGTCTGGCACACTTGTCCTTAAAAATTCAATTAAAATTTTGTATATAATATAAAATGTATGGCAAAATATTAAATTTTGATGATTTATATCTTACAAAATAAGGTATAATTATTTTTTTTATAAAAAAATATTCTAAAAAGTTACTTTTATATATATATATATATATATATATATATATATATATATTAAAGGAATGACCAGAGACCATTATACGAGCCTCGAACCACCCCTAACGTGTCTAACAATTCAAGTACCACATCCTCAAGGCCAACAGTGTCAGAGAATATTTGAACCCTCGACCTGAGGGGTCTTACATCGTAGATCTCAACCAACAAGCGTGGATACGTGGCACACACACACACGTATATATAAAATTGATGAGTAGTATTTCAAGTCAAAACGAGCCGAACATAAACAAACAAATCATTATTTGTGTTCGGTTCATTCATATATTGAAAGCAAAAAAAAGTCTTCGCATTTAGTTTGATAACTCAGCAAACGAGCCGAACATTAGCTTCTTAACAGGCCAAACACATGATGTTCCAAAACAACGAAGACAACAGCCCTAATTTTGGACATGCTATGAGCTTGCAAGGGCATGCCATGGCAGACCCATGCACGCACACTAGAATGCGACGCTGGACCAACAAGTGATGCAGAAGATGGTGCATGGGAACATGAAGGGGAGCATGGCTCCACATTCTCAGCATCCATGCCTTTATATTCTTGCATAAAATAAAATAAAAAAGTAACAGAGGACTAATAGACCCTACATGCCTTTATATTATTGATTCCTTTCCAGACCCTTTGTCTTCTGCTCATCTCAAAAACACTTTATGATCTCAAGACTTATTACTGTATGAAAAGAGAATTATTTAATGAAAATAATAATAATAATAATAAATAAATTGAATTTCTTCTTTTTATGATTAAGTTCTTATGAAATATTTAATATATTAGTAAATTATTTACATTAAGTAAATTATTTACATTAAGAGATTTGAGCCTGCCTTAATAGAGTCAAAAGAGAGGTCTCCTTATGTTGTACACTACCTCCTATTTATAGGAGCCTGCCCCCGCTACATGGGAGGAATCTTACATTATTTCGAATGAAAGAAATTCCTGCCAACTGAATTCACGAGTGGGACGATGATTTCTGACGAAGGGAAGAATCCCATTCACCATGGGATGGCGAGTGTTGCTCCTGTTATGTTTGAGCCGCTCGTCCCCAATCTTGGATTGTCCGATCACACACCTTAGTTTTGTTGGGTTGGTTGATGCTTTTAGGTGTCTTGATCTGCAAGCTAGTTGTGCACGAGAAGTTTGGGTTAGTCACCCGCAATTGGGAAGTGGCTGCCTGACTTCGAGGTTTGCTTGCCTTCCATTCGGTTGCACATTTCCTGTTGATCTCATGGATCGCGTGGCTCGCACAGTTTTTCCACCCCTTTATGGGAATTTGATTGACCAAATCTGATCAAAATGGTTCGGTCTGAGCTAAAAAAGACTAGTTTTGATAGCTTTGCATTTGTATCATTTGTTATGAAGATCATTTTGCGCCTGTGAAGCCCTTTTTACATAATAATAACTTTTACATATGCCTCATAAACTTTTAAAAAATTACAAAAAAAAGAAGCTATTTTGACATTGGTTCGAGCGATTATTGTGCTCTACGATCACAGCCGCGCACGCAATAATTTGGTTGACCCGCAAAGAATCGAAAGAAAGAAAGCAGACTTTGATTTGGCTATGATGGAGGAAGTGGCCCCTAAAGGTCCCAATCATGGCAGCCTTTGCTCTTGTAGTCATGTGATTATAACAATATTTGATCCGTTAAAGCTGAGTCTTTTTCAATTCTTAAACCAAATCTCACTTTGTTACTTACACTTTTTACAAACTCTCTTTATGTCAGGGCTGTCAATTTAACTCCAAAGTTACTAATTGCTCGAAAATCAATTCAAATTTTAATTCATATTGAGATCGGACTGAAATAAATGAGTCTAAGTTATGAACTTAAATTTTGAATTGATTTTTTTTGGAGCGAATTATGAGGCATACATGAATCAGCTCGAACTGACTCGAGATCGACTTATAGTATTTTATTTATATATATATAAATGATGTATATCATGCCAACTAAAATTGAATAAAATGAGTCCGGGGCTAATTTTTGAGCTGTAACGAATCCAAATAACTTAATTTAAGCCCGTTAGTTTCAATTTTGTGCCGAAACGAGCCGATTCCCAGCTGAAATAGATCCAATAACTCAATTTGAGCCAGCTCGTTACGATTTCGAGTCAAGTCTTTCCAGCAAACTTCAACAACAACATCCTATGACCTGACTCCTCTTACAACACAGTTTAATTGCAAAAATTAAACCTTTTTACCAAAATCTTACAAAGGTTCTGTAGACGTAAAACTGCACTTGTTTTAAGACATTAATACTATAAAACTGTACCTGGCTGCCTGTCAGGTTAAAGAGGGGAATTCAGCATTGATTCCTGTGAAAGAATTTGATCATATAGTAATGTTTTTTCATAGATTTTCGCAAGAATTTCAGTTAATTAACTCTGGTTTAGTTCAGTGACCAATTGGTGCCGGTTCTTCATGATTAGTTTAAGTCTAATTACTCATACTTTATGCAAATAATTAGTAAATTAAGGCTAAAAATGTCAAAAGAGAAAATGAGAGAGAAAATAGTAAGGCATGCTGAGGATAAGGACAAACCAGCCCATAACTCTTCTCTCACTTTCTCTATGGGCCTTCCCAAACCTCCAAAGATAGGAAAGTGGAGTGGGACAAAAGACATTATTATTGCTCTATGGAGGAATATTCCAGCTGTGTAGGCATGTTTAATTGCTTATTTTTTATGTTTTTTTTATTTTACTCAAACATTGTGGGTTTTGGTGCAATTCATGGCTTATGATGGTTTGGAATCTATTTATATGATGTATGCTTGGTCAATCATGAACATTGTTGCATATTGAAGCTAGAAAGATTTTGGAGTCAAATGCATGGTCACTTGAGTTTCTAAATTTTGGGTTGGAGGACCAAATGATCTCTTAATCTTACATGCTAATGGTTAAATTGAGCGTGTTGATGGGATGAATTTCATGAGCTTAATGTCACTTTAATCCAAAATCATTAAGGAATACAAACATTCAAAATTTACTTTAGAATTAAGGTAATCATTCAAAAATTAATGTCCAATTGAGACTTTTGTGATATTTATTTAATATTTCAAATAGCTTATTTATAAATATAAAGTTCTTCTCTACAAGAGAGGTGGTTGAAATTGAAGTCTAGAGAGACCTTAAAAGCCTAGAAGATATTTGAGCTCCACCTTTGCATATTTATCAAACACTACTACTAAACCACCACAGTCAAATCAACATGACTCATGCACAATCGAGCAACAATCACTTATTACTATCATCAGAATATTAACACTTGAAAATTATCATCAAACCATCATTACTAGTCAACCATTATCGCATCATCAACATTGGTCCACTACCCTATAGCCACCACCGCAAAATCACCATTGCTCATTCACTACCATTTGATCACCATTTTTGAAATGCTAGCATAATTGTATAACTACCATTATGGGATAATTACATCATCCAATCACGACCACTTTTTCACAATCGCTCAACCTTCTTCTCCCATTCATGGGTGCTCAACCTCTATCATATGTAAATGGTTGCATAATTATCATTGTGCGACATTAATGACCTTATTATCATCATTTTACTATTATCTCCCAAAAACCATCATCTAACTATAGTTTCCTAACTAGAATCACCTAGCCATCAACATTTGATTATGCATAGTCATTTGAACATTGTTGCTTGTCTATGCTTTCCTTACTTTCATAGCTTATTTTCATTACATTATTATTATCTTAGATTAACTATATTTGGCTATTTGCACTTGATTTTATGAATCATGCTACACTAATATTTAATTTTTCAACTTTTTCAGGTAAACTAGAAATTCATGCATAGAAAAAAAACTTTCATATTTACTATGTGCATCCATCTAAGTGAATCTGGAGAAATCCAATGTGTTTTAGAGAAGATACGTTATTGGATACTAAGTCATCACCTAGATGCTCGACTATAAAGCAAAGATAAGAGAGCACAATGCTCAAGTGACAAATCTAGTAGTCAATATTTACAGTTTGATGCTTGATATTATAACTAGACACCTAGGAAGCATAACTTAATAAACAATTCACAAGATCAGTGCCCACAAGCCATAATATATTTTCTAGACTCTAGACTAAAGTACTCAAGTTCTTGAACTTAACCAACTAAATTGAGATCTCAACACCCATGTGCCCTATAACACTAATAAAAAAATATGCCTTATTTTAAACATAAGCACTTGTCCTTTAGGGAGGATTCATAGCAGCCACATTTATATGACTTTCTTAGTTTATTAAATGGTCTTTTTAGTCTAAAGTAAATTCATTAAATTTCTCTTCTGAGGATTTGAAGATCACTAATTAGAGCCATTTGAACTAGAGTTTTTAGGCTAAGCTCATAATAAAAGTTAAGATCACTAATGGATCTGTACTAATATTTCTAAAGTTTTTCTTACCATCCTCTTTATTCTTCCTTGTAATCATGCTTGAGATTGTAGATGATTTTGTTTTTTTTTTTTTAAATTTTGAATATGTGTTATTCGCTCTTTTGAAGGATTGTATGTAACCTATTGTGTATTGATTTAACTATAATTTTGATTTAAGAATCAGACTTTCTTTTGTCTTGCATGATTTAAATATTTTATTCAATTCAAGATTGTTCTATTAAGTGCTTTGCTAGTCACTAGATTAGAACATTTGATTGAAACCAAAAGGTGGAAAAATAATAAGTCATGAATTAATTGCCACAATGATGGATTGTTTGTTATAGAAAAATGTAATAAACCTGTCTAGTCTATATTGAGATCCTAACAGTGTTGAAAATATTTCCTTATATTGAATCTATAACCACAAGGTATGTAGGTTGTGCAAGAAAACTAAAAATCCTTGGCTTATGAGAATAAGATACACCTCTAATCAAACTACAATAGTTGAATATAAACCTTTATAATTGAATAAAAATTTCTTAAATCAATCATCATAATTGAAACCCAATTTTGGCCTCAGTTACAATGATTAATTTTCTCCAACTATATCCAACCTATCAATCATAGTTAGTTGTCCATTTATCAAATGCAAGATAATATTTTATCTTTCATAGCCCTACTTTGACTTTTCAAATAGTAATTAATAGATCTAATTCTTTCACTTATCATGCAAATCTTGTAGAATGGACTTCTTACTCACGTATTACTAATCGGTGTACCTTCACTTGCACAAATGGATGCCCTAACGCAGTACATCCCACACACTTGAACAACTTTTTGTATTCATCAACAGGGATTGTAAAAACCAATTATATAAATATCAAGTTTTAACACTTATATCAAACATTTTTTTTTCCTTTATTATGTTTTATAATGATCATTTTAATTTTTTATTATTATTATTTTTGTTCTTTTTACCACTCTCATTTGAAGGCTTCTTTTTTGAATGCATTTAGACCAAGAAATCAAGCAAATATTTTTTAAAAAGAAAATATTAAATGCAGTAAATTCAAATATAATTGTCCATAATTAAGCTTTTAGTTTGGTTATTGGGTTCCATGAACTACTAATAATGTATGTAATACTGCATGCCATGATGAAGTTGGTTTTTAAGAAATAAATTTTGCATTAAAGTCAATGAAATTGCTAATGATTCAAATAAATCAATGTGATGCCTTAGCTAACGAGGATTTAAATGTACGTGTGGATCACCAATCAGGTTCAACCATTACTGTACACACTAGGGCGTACTACCTATAATGTCTTTGCTTAAGGATTTATTATTCAATATATTGAAGCTAAACCATCAACAATTAGGGAAAGTTCTTATCATTTTAAATATTAAAATCTCTTAGGATTTTTGTCTTGGTTAAATATATTTTGTAATTATAAGGTGATGTATGTTAACAAATGAGAATTAAGTTATTAGGATTTAGTAAATCCTGTAAATTCATATTTACTCAATCCTAAATGGAGTAAATCCGAAAAACTGTCTTACAACGGATTTACTAAATCCTGTATAACCTTAAATCCAAGCTCATGAAGTTAATTCCATCTATTCATGGGGTTTAATAAATCTGAATTTACTGTCGAAATCAGAAGAATTCGAATTTATGGCATTCGACAACTTATTTTGTCGAAAATAACCACGCGATACTACGTAAATCCTGGGTTAAATCCATTGTCAGACAGATCCTAACTGATCTTACATAAAATTTAGATAAATATCTTCATTAAAACTCTTGTTTTTAAAGTTTAACATATATAGCATAATTGAATAAAATCTTAAGTCAATTATGTTCAGCAACAATCTATCCCTCAGCAAGATTGTCCTACGCAGTGAAATCCGCATTGCTTTTTTGGAGACAACAGGAGTAAAGGCGCAGCTCTCCACCATTTCTATGCAGGCCAACATATATGCTGTGTATTAAATTTTAAAGCACAAATAGCATAGATTCCATGTCATAATTATAAGCTCCCATGTCCATGTCCTTTTCTTCTAGGAAAGAGAGAGAAAGATCGAAGCAAAGTACTGATTGAATGAAAGCAGAGCAAGCCAGGAAGCGTGGCATGGGTGAAATCATTACAATCTCTTCAAGAGAAAGGCTTGGGATCATAGGCACAGTTTTCAATCATGGCAGAGATCGTATAATCATCTCACTGTAATTGCAGCAAGTGAAAGAGAAAGCTTCTTCTTTGAGAAAGCAAAGAAAGAAGAGCTATATATTGAAACAAGAGCGAAAAAGCAGAGATTTTGCATCTTCATAGTTAGAAAAAGAGTGGGAGAGAGAAGAGGTTGATGAGGAAGTTATCCCTTTAATTTCAGTGCTGCAGAAAGGTTTTCCTGAAAAGAAAAAGAGGTGGGAGAGATAGATTGAGGAAGATGGAGGTGAAGAAAGAAGAATAAAGTGGGAAAGTGATAAGCTGAAAAAGTAAGGCAAGGCTTTCAATCTGCAACAGGACACATGTGCAAGATGGCCTCAAGTGTTTCTCTGAGTGGGGAAGTGTTTTAGATGTAGATTCCAAAAACACCATCTCCTTTCTCTTCTCTCCTTTTCTTTCTTCTTGGGACTACCAATCCTTTTTATAAAAATTCAACATGGAGTTTTCAAATATGCTTGATCTCCATACCCACCCTGAGCAGAGATTCTTCCTCCATGCCTCAACATCTCCTGACTGCACCCATGGCTCATTGCTGTAAGTTCACTGTTCATTTAATTAACTTCATCATACACACATTTGTCTCCCTTGTTCTCCATGGTTAAAATAATTTATAAGCCATTAACTCAACTCATCTCTCTCATTCCTAGGATTTGGAATTTTCTGGCTTGTGTTTCCTCTCCTTGTTCTGCTATGGAATTTTCTGTCTTGGATTTTCCTAATACTAGTATCATGACAAATTTTTAATTTGGCGCTTACTCAGAAGCCCAGCTCATACTAAACTTCTAGCTTCCTATTGTTCCATTTTAGGTTAAGACTTTAGACTTCTCCCTCCCAAAAATTTTGTTTTTTTATCTTATTCCTGATGAACAGAACAACTTAATTTCAGTAATGGTATTGAGCTCATTCCAACTTCTGGAGATGAACAGCATGTCATAGATCCAGTTTCTCTCACAACTTCTCATCATCACATTTTTCAAGATCTTGGTTTTCAGTGGGGCAGCCATTGCCAGACCTCAACACAACAGTTATCTTCTGAAGTAAAACATGAAGATCATACACAACTAGATGAACTCAGCAGTTATCAACTTTCACGTCCTCCTCTCATTCATGGAAGCTTAGGGTTTGATCATTTGTGTTATGGATCACTTCTTCCTGGTGTAAACATGCAGACTGCATATATGGCTTCCATGGAGACATCATTAGGTTTGGACATGGAGGCTCTGGATATCTTATCATCAACAAGATATGGCAGGATTGCTCCTTGCCAATCTTCTAACATTAATGGTTCTATAAATGTTGATAATATGAGCTATGAGCTTCTGCACCAGTGGCATCATCCAGCTCAAGGAGGTTTCATGAATCTTCAGGAGGTTGGTGCTCATGACAATTAAGTTTCATATCCTTCTCCATTTTAATTCAAAGTAATATAGTTATTACTAGGGTTTAGAAGTAACAGACTACAGTCTAAAAATGAACAAAAACTGTATTTTTTAAAGTAATTTTTTACTAATTAAACAATTATACTTTTTTTTTTATAAATTTAAACGTTACATACTCAAGCTGAATATTTTCTTACTGTCAGACAAATATATATATACACTTATATGTGCGAATGACCTGTCTCATTGGTGCGGCCTCTGGCTTAAATCCCTCGGGTCGAGGGTTCAAATCCCGTGGTGCAGGCTCTTCGAATCATAAGCAAACACAACAACGTTTTCAACCTTTTGGGGGAATCGATATTTGATGCCCACTCGATCAAATATCGATTTCACCTTTATATATCGAACATGAACAAAAAACTAGTAGGGCAACTACTTATTGGTAAATATGCAATCAACTATACAACAATGCATAACACTAGATAATATGAAATAAATAAGATATATATGTGAAACACTGCATATATTACTGCATATATTATATGAAATACATAATATACTGAGAGGTAACATAATATGCAATTATGTTTGATACTTTTCTTTATTTTTATCACCTAGGAATGACAGTGCAGTAGAAAGCAAGCTTTAAGACATGATTTGTGTTTCTCCCCTCCTTTTCAGCTTTTATGACTGATTTGAATCATCTTTTATAAAGTGACAGAAAAATAATTTTCTGGCCGACGTTCTAAGTTCTCTGCATGATCCCCCACTTCTCTACTGTTGTTCTGTAGATTCCAACATCAATCAATGGAGGACTCACTGATGGAAAGGGAGCAAACTGCAGCAGCCTCGATCATCTCAGACCGTCAAAGAAGCCGCGCTTTGATCCGCGTCCTTCTCTCCCGCCTTTTAAGGTGCATATCGTATGCATGCAGATGATGCTGCAGATCATATCATGTCATTAAATGTATGGCATGATACGATCCACACTGTCATCAGCACATATGTACTATTTTCTCATAAAACAAATGAAAATTTTGAAGTTGTATGCAGATGATGGTGTGGATCATATCATGTCATCAAATGCATGACACGATACGATTTACACTGTCATCAGCACGTTTGATTGACCGGTCCGGGCGTACTATTTTCTCATAAAATAAATAAAAATTTTGAACTTGTAACTATTATTTCTCTCTCCCTCTAACTCCATAGGTTAGGAAGGAGAAGTTGGGAGACAGGATTGCAGCACTTCAGCAGCTGGTTGCACCATTTGGAAAGGTGATTGTAGCTCTTAATTATATAATTCCTACTTTTCAAATGAATTGATGTTTTTTAACTTTAACGGTCATCTGCTTTGAAATTGCTGTCTCACTTTCTCTTTTCTTTATTTGGTTTATTTTGATATTTTATTTTAAAAGTTTTTTTATACTATTTAATATTAGAATTATTTATTAAAAATTAACATAAAATCTAAAAATGTCTTTTTTTTTTATTCTTGAAATTAATTTTTATTAAATTATGATTATAATTTAGTCATATGATTAATGATCATTAATTTCCTAATAATGCTAAATATTATTATTATTATTATTATTATTATTATTATTATATATATATATATATATATATATATATATATATATATATATATAAAGTGTAATACATATTTTCATGAAGAGTATAAATCGCTTAAGTGTATGTATCCCAAAGCCGAAAGGTTTGTTTACTTACAAGCATGCAATAGACTTTAAGCCATGCAAGTATAAGCATTTCACTGCAGAAAAATGTGCTAAAATCAATGGAAAAACCAACGGTTTTTATACGTCCGAAAAATTATTCTGATTACTGTCGGTTTTGCGATTGTTTCTTATCTTGGTTATTTACGACGATATAACTATAACATATATTGTCGCTTATTAACAGTATTTTGTTTTACGACTCTTTTTAATTGTAATTGAAGGAATAACTCGTTGGTATAAAAAAATATTAATCGACAAATAGTTTATCGGTTATCTTCGAACCTGTCATTTGGTGGGATTTAACCAGCACATATTATTATTAAGTGATAAGAATGGTCGTCGATAATAGTTTTAATAACCGACACTATAAAAACTGTTGATAGGCTGTTAGAATTAATCCCATATCTCCTCCCACCCTCGTCTTCCTCCTCACCTTCCCGAAACCCTCGCATGTCCCTCTTTGTTTCATCCAAAACCATTGTCTTCGTCCCTTCTTGCCTTTTTTTATATTTATGTACATCTGGACTTATACTTTTTCTCTGAACAGTTATGTATATATTTTAGAGTAAATATATTTTATTTATTTTGTTATTTGATTGGATAAATTTTTGTTTGACAACTATATTATTTTAATAATTTGTTAAATTCTTGAAAATATATAATAATTGTTGTGATAATATGTGTGGTGATGTAAATACGAAAGAAAGAATTTGATTTTTTTTTCTATTAAGCTATAGCTTTTCTATGACTTACAATCTGTTTTACGAAGGTTACAAACTTATTTGTAGGCAAAATCAACGACTAGCCGATGGACATTGTTACCGACACCTAATTAAAACATAACTGATGGCTTAAGATGCATCACACAAAAACGACGGACGTGATACTTTTCCGATAGTTACTCCGCCAGTTATTAGAAACAACACATAAATGACGTTTAACCGCGGTTATTACTTGCGTCAAAAACATACAGAAGCGACACTTTTTCGATAGTTACGCGTCGGTTATAGAATTCATGCGTAAACATCACATAAACCTCGCTTTTACCAGCTTAAAAAAACCGATAAATGCGACACTTTTTCGAGCGACGTGTACGCTCACTGTTACTTACGAACCATCAGTTATATGAGCCGACGATTATCGACGACTCGAATTTTCTCAAAAAAAAAGTTATGTACTAAATTCTCAAATAACCGTCGGTTAATTTATACCGTCAAAATATCGATCAGTTTTGGAATTGCCGACAATGATTTTACCTACAAGCCTAAAACCCTCAGTAAACTGTCGATAACTTTAAAAGCGACGATTTTTCTTATGATAACCGACGAATTGTGGTCGTCGGAAAAAAAAACCCTAATCTTCTATAGTGCTTAACACGACTAATATAATACTTCCTAACATTTATTAATTCTATAAAAATTAATAAATTTAATTTTGAATATAATGAAAAAAAAAACTTAAACATCATTTTTTTTATTAGTAAAACTAAATATATTCATAATTTTTTTTATTAAAATTTATAATTTATTAACTAAAAACTTTTTAATGTTTCGTATAAAAAGTAAAGTTAAATATTTAAAAATATTTATGCAAATATTTTTTTCATCAAGTGATAATTATGACCTAAAAAATAGAGTAGAAGATGAGCCACAACCTCTTAAACCAATTCTTATAGTTCTTATAATACATATACTTCTAAAGCGTTTGTCTTAATAAGAAAATTATTAATTAGAAAAAAACATAACTAATTATCTTAAAAGAATATTTTGCTAAATATCATAACAAATATGCAATGTTAAAAACAATAAAATTGAGCACACAATAACAACTTGTATTATTCAGGTGTTATTATGTGTTATTCATGTGTTATTGTGTGTTATTCATGTATTATTGATGTGCTATTGTGTTATTATAATACCGAAAATATTTTCAGAATATAATAACACATGAATAACATATAATAACACCTGAATAGCACACACTAACACCTAAATAACACGAGGTGAATATTTCTTTATGTTACTGGGCCGATCACCTCCACGACGTAATTTCATTGGACTTTGCACGTAGCTCTACGTGCTACGTGTGGAGTCCTGATGTAATATTTTCTCTGAAGAAAAGCACAAACACACATGGAAACTCTAACTATATATACATTTGTTATACTCACTTTTTTTTATATAAATACTTGAGAATTAATATTAAAAGTAAATATTTTTACTATATTACTTCAATTAAATGTCAATAAATTATTTATTGAATCAAAGGGAAAATTTTTGCTCATTTATATGAGTTGTTATAATCATATCATTATCATCACCATATTATTTATTATTATTATTATTATTATTATTATTATTATTATTATTATTATTATTATTATTATTATATATATATATATATATATATATATATATATATATATATATATATATAAGATAGTTGTTTACATAAATTTTAAGAAAAATGTGTAGTCATATCATCACTTGCACATTTCCAAAGATTGCAAATCTAAAAGTGTGCCAAAAAAAAACCTAATTCTAATCATCATCTACTTTTAGGGCTATTTAATTTATTGAAAAATAAATTGTATAAGAAGTAATGCAATGTAATTGAAAAGTAGTGTATTTGAAATATTTTGGGCTTGTTAATTAGCTCGGTATAAAATAATGCAGGATTTTACTTTTTTGTATTTGATTTGAAGAAAAATAAAATTAATGTAAAATATTAATGTCATTATCATTTCTAGCAAGTGTCTTGGCATGATGTGTAGGGCTGTCAAAAAAAGTTCGTTGTTCGTGAACAGTTCGTGTTCGGTTCGTCAATGAGTTCATGTTCGATTCATTCGATAAGTAAACGAGACAATTTTTTTTGTTTGGATTGTTAAATGAACCAAACACGAACAGCGATACGTTCGTTCGTGTTCGAATCATTATTGTTCGAAATATAAAATAATTTAAAATAATTATATATATAATTTATAATATTTTAAAAAAATTAAATTTTATAAATTATAATATATAATAAATTAATAATAATAATAATATATTAATATACTTTATTAGTAATACACTAATATAGATATTATATATTTATATAATATAAATTATATAATTAATATAATATATTATTTCTATATATTAATATTAAGGATGTCAAACTGGCTTTTCGGCTCGTTCGTTAAGAAACAAACACGAACAGTGACTTCACGAACTGATTTTTTTGTTTAAAGTTCTTCTTCTCAAGCCATTTAAATTGTTTTCTTAGTTATGTATGTTCTTCTATGGATATGTAGACTGATACAGCATCAGTATTAATGGAAGCTATTGGATACATAAAGTTCCTCCAAGACCAAGTTGAGGTAATCATCATCACTATATATTTGCAGCATTAAACTTGATTATTATAAACACCTAATATTCATTTTTATATGAAATATATTCAGACTTTGAGTGTGCCTTATATGAGATCATCCAACAACAACAAGAAGCTGAGCACAATAGAAGAGGTATGTACATGATTAAGCATCATTATGACTAGAATTTTGTGCTATATATTTGTAAATAATGTGACTAAATATTATAGGATAATGATGTGCATGCTTCTATTTCATAACCATTTTAACAAATGTCAATGTGTTGGAATCAATAGAGAAGGATATAGAGAGCTTCTAAAAATCTCATTGCATGTTGTTATGCATCGCATTTATGTCACCCTGCATGCATGCAGACTCATGTACGATATTATTGTAGTGCTATAAAATGTGCACAACAGTGTACAGAGTCAGCATGCAACAACAACAAAGCGTCAAATCCTGCTTCAGAGTCCGCATGCACACGTAATAATTGTTCTTTGGTCGGGCAATATTGTTTCAAAAACGTATTATTAATCGCATTTTAATTAAAAAGATGTGCACTTTTCATTAGTGGCATTATTACTGACTTTTACATTTGAGTAGTGTGACCAAAACTTTAAGTTTGCTTATAAAATTTAATCACAAAAAATTGAATTTAATGGAACATATATATATACATAAATTTTTGGATTAGAGTAATAAGCATTGTTAATTAGTAAGTTAATAATGATGAGTAGGCTTGTATTCTATAAATAACTCTATTTGGATCTCAATGATAAATGGGATTAAAATTATGTTTCTTCCTCCCACTTCATTCTAACTTGGGAGTTATTGACATCCTCAAATTATCATGTTATACTTCTCAATCGATGTTTTGCTTCTATATTCCGCTCCCATTTGATTTCTCGAGTTGTCGGCATCGTTGACTAGTTCTTTAACAAACTAATAATTCAACAACAAAGGTAGGTAAATAAAAATAGTAATTACCTTATAGATCAATTTTCAGGTGTTATCATTAGATGTGAATGTTAGACCAAACATTAAGGAGGAGAGGGTGAATGGTTAAACCAAGGTTGAATAGAGAATGATATAAATTTAAAGACATAATAACTATTAATATTATTTAATATAACTTAAATGATATAATAGTTACACAATAATACAATTTTCATGGATCTATATATATATAGTTTAAAAGAAAGCTCGAAAACAAATTCATTGATAACTTTTAGTGAGTGGGCAATGAACCCACTCACAAGGTATATAACACACTTAAAAAGGCCAAAAAATAAAAAAAAATATCCCAAAAATTTGACAAAAAAAGCTTGCAAAAACAATAGAAATACTCTGGGGGAGGGGGATGGGGAAGAAACTGCATTGGATCACCATGATACTACCAGCCGAAAGCCAGATAACACCTAAGTACAACCACAAATAACTCCTGGAAGAAAGGCGAAATAACACCGCTTGTGTGGGGGAGTCGCCGAGGAATAACACCAAGTACCGCAACAACACACATGGAAATGAGAAATACCACGACATTAAACCCGCGGAATGCCACCAAGATAACCCATGATACTACCTAGAGTACAATCCGACCAAAATAATCCCTCAGATAACACCCGTCGCGCTAATAATACAACCAAAATACAACCTAAAAACAATCACCAATTAATAACAAAGAGTCGAGGCGCATAACTCTGCTAGGGTTTTCAGTTTGGAGGTGATTTAATGGAGATACTGATCTCCGACTTTCGCTATGGTGCGATCCTATGCGAATGCGGTGTCAGGTGGAAGCTCAGGTACTACTAACATCCTCTTTCCGCCAGCTTTTCATGAAACTCTCTCCAATGGTAGTGCTATTAACTTCATAAGAAAAGCGGAAAGAAAAAATGGTGAGCCTGCGATATTTTAACTTGAGGAAGAAACTTTGACTTTGGCTTCTTCTTGCAACTTAACTTTGATTGGTTAGTTCATCTATGGTCACCCTAAACTTGATTTGCTACGGAAGGAGTTTGATCTTATGAAACTCGTGGGTGCGTGGAAAATCGGTCTCCATAATGGGAGATATATTTTAATACAATTATCTACCGAAGAGGACTATGCACGTCTATTTGCCAGGAGGATAATAAGAATCTAAAATAAGGCGATGAAGGTTTTAAAATGGTTCATCGACTTAGATCTCCAAACTGAACCTCCAGTTATGCCAGTGTGGATCAAACTACCGGGTTTAAAATTTCACCTGTTTAAACAGAAAGTGCTTTTGTTGATCGCAGCTATCTTTGGAAGAACATTGAAAGTGGATTCCTTAACAGTTGACTTGTCAAGGTTGTCTGCTATCAGAGTTCTTATTGAAATGGATATTACTAGTCCTGCTCCTCAAGAGACTTGGATAGGATCTCAAAATAGTTACTGACAGAAAAATCTAATTGAACAACATCCTACTTATTGCACTAGTTTTTGGATGTTTGCTCGCTCTCGGGAACTTTGCTATCATGTACATCCAGAATTAAGGACCTCTATTCCGAGCAATAGTCACTAATTGAATAATGTACCTCACCAAACTGCTCAAGAACCATCTATTCCAAATGTTGAAATGGTGGAAACAACATCTAAAGAGGTTATTGTCCCTGATCCAATTTCCCCTGAAGGCAGTCCCTCACTAATTCAACCCCCACTTGAACCATAAATTGCTAAATAAGAAGGAAATGATACTCCTGATGTTCCTATTACAATAGATGAGCTCCTACCAATGTTGAATGACATTGTATCTCATAAGTCTACTCCTCACCAACTAGTTCCACAGGACCTTTCTCACACTGCTACTAATCACTTGATTATAGCAGATGATTCCTTGATTGTGGTGGAATTGCCAATTGCTAGAGATAAAATTCATTTCTTGGAGAAATTTCACAATCAAAGTGCGCAACAACTTGCACCTACTCAGTGAATTATGGATTTGCATAGCTCCCATGGTGGGTTCCTCATTGAAGATGAACAAGCTTTGGAAGATGATTGACAAGTACAAAAAGCTAAGAAGAAGAACAACATAATGCTTGAACCAAAAAGTTTACAGATGTTATAATGCTAGTTTTGGGAGGCAACCTACCAAACTGTTTGTTTCTGAACTCCCTCCCTAGAACCAAGGCGAGGAGGAGAGGTAAACAATCATGGGACTAACCCCTTATCTATCTAGCTCTGCTCAACTTCTTTTGTCAGAAGTTTCAGTAGGTCTATATAGGGTTAAGCTAAAAAGAAGAACAACAGAATGCTTGAACCAAAAAGTTTATATAGAGTTTCAGTAGGTCTAAAAAAATGTGCAGAAGTTTCAGATCATGAGGCATTTGACAAAAAAAAGTTTACACACACATACACATATCTTTCTTTTGTCAGAAGTTTCAGATGTCTTTTCCTTGTGTCTTTTGAAAAAGCAACAAACACAAGAATGTTTAAAATAACTATCCACATCTATTGTCAATAAAATCTAATGTAAATTCTCTTGTATTAGAGAAAGTGATTTATTTATACTATGTTCGTAGCAATACCTCTATCAAGATACAAAGAAAAACTATCAACATAAAGCCAAGGAAGAGATATATCTTGAGAGGCATAGATTGTTGCACCCAAATAGAGTACCATTTTTTTATATGATAGTCGGTTTGAGCTATTTTCCCAAACTAGAATTTTCTCCATATCTCCCTGATACACACACACACACACACACACACACACACACACACACACACACACACACACACACACACACACACACAC
>NEWO01000059.1:1695731-1758019 GCA_003013225.1 Phalaenopsis aphrodite | reverse complement strand
ACACACACACACACACACACACACACACACACACACACACACACACACACACATATATATATATATATATATATATATATATATGTATATATAATTTAGTACTTCAAATTCATATAATTTGGATTATAATAAATGCAATAAAATTTCCACATGCTTAGTATGACTGGTAGATGATTAAGTAGCTCAATTTATAATTAAAAATATTATGAAAAATAAAAAAAAAATGTATTAAAGCCTAGTGGCATCCCTTACCTTTAACTTATTTTGATAATAGAGTTACTCAAATGCCTCGTGATCTTAAGAAAAAACTCATTAGCCAATATGTTGTGATTTTAATTATTTAGAACTCACACAATGCAAAAAATATTTTATTGTAGGTAAAATATTTTCTTAAGGATTTGTTTAGTTTCCTAAAGAAAAATGTGATAAAATGAACTGGTTGACTCCAACACCCACACCGACCACCCCATTTTCAAATTCAAAAACCTAATTAAACTTTACATTGGTTTGTGCATTGATTATGGAACATTTTGGCAAAGCTACTCATATTCTTTGTCATGATTGGTATTCTAGATTGAACTAGAAACCAACAATTGTCCATCATCTACATAAAGTTACTATTCACTCCATTTCTTACATTTTTCATCAAATTCTTTGTGAATCATTTAAGAAGGAAAATTTTCTTGTAACTGGGATAGCTTGATTTAATATGACCAAAATGGTAACACAAAATAAAATTTAAACTAAAGAATAGTTTTTGTTATATTGCTTAAATTACAACTTTTAATCATTATGAATACTTTTTCCACTTGAGGAATACTTCTAGTGCTATGATAATCATAATGGAAGTGTGCAACTCTCCAGGAAATACTACTTTATTATTCTTTTTGGCTCATTAAGTTTGTATTTTAGCATAAGCTATGTGAAATTAGTGACATATTTTGTCATAATCAGATCTTTTTATTGAAGATTTTAAATATTCAAAACATGCATCTTGATAATAAAAATATATTAAGTGTTTTTGCTACAAATCGTTCTTCATTTATTTGCAAAGTGGTTATCTTGCTTTGGTCTTCTTGATTGTAAGTTTACTTCTTAGTTTTCACCCTAATGATAGCGCTTCATACTTTAATTGCTACTAACTTGACATACATTCTTTGGACATATTGCTGTTAAGAATTTATTCCATTATGCACAACTAATTGATGATTTTGGTTTAATTGTTTTTTCTTCAAAATTTGATATGTTTACTTTAATTTCAAAGTCGACCAATATTTGAAGTATCATAATTTCTAGGTTGCCAGACAACTTTTTTGTAGCAAAAATGTTTTTTGAGTAATAGATTCATTTCTTCTTCCACCTCCAGAAACATATCCTTAGTATCTTAATGCTCAATAATAATCCTTAACTCAAACATAGTTAGCCATTATTACATTTATCTAATTTATGCATATTTAGTACCATGGGTAAGGTAAATTGGCTTCTAACAATCCATGTCTATTAAAAATCATAATTAGAATAATTATTTGTGATACTCCACTTTCATTATTTATTTTATATTGACAATAAAATAATAAGCACAATTTCCACCAAATCACTATTAAAATGCTTAGTCATTATTTGAAGAGTTAAACCATTCATAATAAAGAGCACCTCTATTACATTGAAATGCTTTAGAAGAGCACCTCTGTAGATTTGTTTAAACATTTATTTAGGAAATTTAATAGTAAAATATTGTAACAACAAGGATTTCTCATAGATGAAGTTCATTGAAATGCTTTAGAAGATGATCGCCCTTTCTAATGCATGCAGGCCTCATCAAAACCAAATCTTCCATTGATTTATCCTCTTCTTAGTTTCCCAATCTTTTGTATTAAGTTCATAACATTCCTTAAGCCATATCTCTTAAAGGTGTTTAAAATTCTTATTAACCTCATATGTTAGGGATTTCTATTTCATTGTTCAATGTGAGTAGAGCTTTGACATTCCACTGTTATCTTTGGGAGCACGTTATATTATTTTTCCTATTCCTCCCATAATATCATGAATAAATTTTCATTTAGAGATAAAAGGTATTTGTACATTTTTTTTTACTGGGAATAATAATATCAATGTACATTTTCTTTACAAAAATTAAATAATTTTTTGTTAAATACTTAAATTTCTCATCACAAATGTTTCTTCTTTTTGTTGATTTCCTTTTTGACCATGTAGTTTGTATAGAACAATGCTTCTTACGTCATTGATGTTAAAAACATTTAAGCATACTAGTTAAGAATCATTATGTGTGTATAAACCATCATCAATTTTCACAGTAACTCCATGGTGTAGTTATCACTATCCCCACTATAACTTCTCACAAAAAATAAAAGCTAACTTCCAGTATGACTCCAACTCTTTTTTATCCAGCCTTATAGATTCAATATGGATTTGATGGCATGGATAGTGGCAACCATACTAGCTATTTACTTACCAATTAACTAGACATGATTCTAAAGTTGCATTTCAACATTGTAGAACCAATATTTGCATAACAAGAGTGGGTCAATATTATCAATTTTTACGAAACACAAAAGAGGTACAATGTAAAAGCATTGTTTGCCACGCTTAAAATTTCTTGACACATCCATTCGTTATATGCTTTGCTAGGCAACAATATTTTCTTATTTTAGAGTACTTTGCGTATAATTAAAGCTTAAAAGTTTTGAAGTGTTAGGCAACAATATTTTCTTGGAATGCAGGTTTCAACTTCAAATGAAAGAGATGGCTCAAAGCCTGATCTAAAAAGCAGAGGACTTTGTCTTGTTCCATTGTCATGCACTTCATATGTTACAAATGATAATGCAATTTGGTCACCTCCTAATTTTAGGTGAAGCTCCTCAAGTTAAAATGTAGTGATGGTATATGTGCTTTAAAGGATGTCAATTATGTTGATATTTGTCAATCATACAAAAATATTGGTGCATACCCTTGTTCCCTCTCTTTAAATTCATTATCTTATATATATATATATATCTTCAATAAGCATTTCAATATCTACTTAAAAAAATTCATTTATTTACAATATAAATTAGTGAAAATTGAAAGATCATTTTATGAAAATAGTTTTTTTTACTTAGGCAATTTACATACATACCAACCAATTTCTAGGTATTCACACTTCTAAAATAATAAAAAAAACTTCACTTTTTATATTTATAGAACTAAAAATTTGTGTATCACAAAAAACTCTACCGTTATACTTTCAAAAAATGAAATGCACATTTTCATACATATGAAAGCTAACATAGATGTAAAAATAGAAATTTTGTTGTTAGTTATGTAAATGCATAGCCATTGAGTGGTATGTATATAAATCTTCCTCTCCTTATTCTCCTCCTACTTGATGCAATAGCTATCGAGATCTCTTGCCACTGTATATGAATTAAATGGCATGTATGTGTTGAATCCTAATATATCCAGGAAATCACGCCCAAGCAACAGAGCATAGAAAAGAGGAGAGTGGGAGATAAAGAGAAAGTGAACAATAGAATGAGAACATTCAACTCTTTATTCATGAAATGATCCCTTATTTATAGTCAGAAAAGATGCCCAGGATATACAATTACGTCTGAAACCCTTTTCTTTAAAAAGAGACTTAAGGGTATTAAGGTTTTTTATACTATTTAATTATATAAATATATTTAAAGAGAGATTAATCTGTCAATCATGATGACTTCAATTCGTCCATACACATCTGTTAGTTCGACAACGACGAGCTGAACAAAGTGAGAATCATACGATTATCTCTCGAACAAGCTCATCTGTAGCTTACCTTAGTCTTCGAACCGCCTTCTTTGTTCGGTTGTCGGAGAGTTGTTCCTTCGTTCGACCTATTATGCCAGTCGGCTCGCATACCAAAGGGAGCAACTTGTCATGGCTTTGAGACATCCTCTCTTTCGACTGAAAAAATATTACATCAGTACTATGCACGTAGAGTAACGTGCGTAGTCAATAAAATCACGCCACGACATCTTGCGCAACAGAGAAAAAAATGGCGTAGTAATGCGGAAAATATCCCCCCCTCGTGTTATTCATGTGTTATTGTGTCCTGAGAATATTCTTTGTGTTATAATAACACAATAACACATTAATAACACATGAATAACACGGGGGAGAATATTCTCCCGTGTTACTGTGCCGTTTTTTTCTCTATCGGTAATATTCCCCGTGTTATTCATGTGTTATTGTGTGTTATTCATGTGTTATTGTGTCCTGAGAATATTCCTGGTGTTATAATAACACAATAACACATCAATAACACATGAATAACACACAATAACACATGAATAACACGAGGGAGAATATTCCCCCGTTTTACTGCGCCTTTTTTTCTCTATCGGTAATATTCCCCGTGTTATTCAGGTGTTATTGTGTGTTATTCATGTGTTATTGTGTCCTGAGAATATTCTTGGTGTTATAATAACACAATAACACATCAATAACACAGAGAGGAATATTCTTCATGTTACTGCGCCATTTTTTTCCCTGTCTCGCGGGGTGTCGTGGCGTAATTTCATTGACTAAGCATGTTACTTCTACGTGCGTGGTACTGATGTAATATTTTTTTCATTTCGACTCAATATTGATTTTGCTCCAATAAAGTAAACTAGTGTTTGACTAAATCTCCATAGACGGTGTGTCCCGTTTACCTTACTTTGTATTCATATTTTCCCCCTAAGATGGAGCTGAGCAAATACACGTGGAGTGTATAACATGGCACCATGTTGGATATGTACATAATTACATAAAATATTTGATAAATTTCCATTTCTAAGTTAACATTTTATAATTATGGAGTCTTTCATTCATGCCACTTAAAACTTTTATGACCCCCCAAATTTTAAAATTTACACTTTTACCCCAATAAACATTTCTTTCCTACCCCCCATCCATCTTCTCCATTCTTTTGAATGCTGAGCCTAGTTGTGTGAAGTGAGAATCTGTTCTTCGGTTGAGTCGAAGAGGGCTTTTATTTGAGTCTGTTGTTATAGTTGTGATTTTTTATCATAATAATGGGTGGTTTGGTCTTTTAGCTCTATTTATTTATGTGCTCTAACTCTTCTCTGTAAAAGGGACTTAAAGTTTATGAGAGAAGTATGATTAAAAGTAGAGAAGTTGTGACATCGAGTTTTTCTTTTTTTCTTCCTCATTCGGTACTAGTGGAATCTCCTCATCGTGGATGTAAGTAAATCAACTCAACGTTGAACTCGTTGTGAATTGTTTGTGTTTGATTGTTGTTGTATGAATTTTTTTGTTTATGCATTGTTTTCGCGTAACAATTGATATTAGAGCTTCAGGTTTGGATTCAAATAGGTCGGCAACAGGATAAGAAGATCCGACAACAGGAGCTTTTGTGGCTAGCGACATCACATGAGGCTGGCAAATTTGGAGGTTCAGTGGCAGACCGGTGGCAGGACGACGGCTTGGACGCGAAGATTTGGCCTACGACAAAAGAGATTGCAGTAGGAGCATCGACAGGACCGTAGCGTGTAGCGATCAAACGATCAGAGAAGACAATTGGGTTTTCGACGATAACGGGTGTGGTCCGGCAGGCACATGCATCAAGCGAATCTTGCAGTCCAGCGGTAGGATCAGTGCAATAGATTTTGCGTGGAATGAAATAATAATTTTGTTTACAAAATGAAAAAAAAAAAGAAATTTCAGGAAAAAAAAGGTTTTCAAAATAAGAGAAAGAATTAGAAAGAGATTCTGACAGTGGCAACAATAAATGATACCACGATTTCAGGTTTTTCAACGTCTAATATGACGGTGGGAAAATTGATTTATTTGGTGGTTACTCATCTTGTCAAGATCGATGTGACGAAATTTGAATACAAAATGAAGTTTGACATGTGGTGATGCGAGGTAATGAATCTGTCGTGTTATTTAAATCTAAAGAAAGTCCTGAAT
This sequence comes from Phalaenopsis aphrodite, assembly GCA_003013225.1. NCBI lineage: Eukaryota > Viridiplantae > Streptophyta > Magnoliopsida > Asparagales > Orchidaceae > Phalaenopsis > Phalaenopsis aphrodite. The sequence goes on along the minus strand of NEWO01000059.1, from coordinate 1,752,067 downwards.
AGTGATGAACATCATGAAATGATGTCAGAAAAAGATTAGATGAAGATGAATCATAATGCTTATGGCTTGATCCAAAATTGTTTGACTCATGAGATCAAATATGGAGTGATGATGAAGATTTCTGCAGAAATACTAGAGAGGATCCTGGAGGACAAATATCTCACAAAGACTGTGAAGAACCGTCCCCATATGAAGTGTCAACTTTACAAATTTCGAAAGATACCGGGGGTTACTATTGATGAACACTTAAATAACTTCATAAAGTTATTAGCAAATCTGTTAAATTTGGATGAGCATCTTGGAGCTGAAGATAAGACGCTCCTTTTGTTGAATTCGCTTTCGGATGAATACGAAAACTTCACGAAGACACTCATTCATGGAAAAAAAGATCTCGAATTATGTGAAATGACTACGATGTTGTTAAATCATGAATTTCGTAGAAGGTACAACGAGTTCGCAAAGATGGATGAGACACTTATGCTCCAACGTGGCAAATCCAAGAAGAAAAAAAAAAGAAGAATTGGGCAAAGAAAGATGGCAACAGCGACACTTCTCAAAGCAGAGCAAGTCTTAAAAAACATTATTATTCATGCATCATTTGTATTATTATAAAATAAAAAAAATATTTATATAGTTATATAAAAAATAAAATTATTTCTCCTAAAATTAAAATAAAAAAATAATTATATAGTTATTAAAATATAATACCTTATTATTGATGCATGATTTGGATCTGTTTATGTTACCTACCAAGGGGTAGGTTTGAAGGGACTGTAGCTCGATCCTCAAATCTCCAACATTGTCCTCCACTCCTTAATGCTCACGTGATTTTGCTCTAATGCTGTCGAGCTTCCGGACCTGATTTAATTTAATTTAATTTAATTTAATTTAATTTAATTTCATAGTAAAATGTAAATATAAAAGATAAATTTGTAATTTTAATTAAATAAATAATTAGAGATATTAATTTTAAAATTCTATGATATTTAGGTGTTTAAAAGTATTATATCACTCATTATTTATGTATTTACATATATCTAATATTTAATTTTTAAATATTTTATTTTATTTTATTTATGTACGAAAATATTTATATATTATTCTTTAGAAAATAAATTACTAATAATAATTAATCGTATAAATATTATATAAATAAATAAAAGAAAAGTCAATGTGAGATGTGATTTTTAAACAAAATATGTCACAATATTTAATATAAAAAGTTTATTTTTTCGTTGACTAATAAAAAAACAAAATATTTAAATTCTCTCATAACTCTTTTTTTAAATAGAATTTATCAAATTTAATAAATTCAAATGTATTTTCGGTGGAGGACTACGAAAGTGAAGACGGAATAAATTCGTCTTGCAATGTCTGATTTAATCAGGAAAGGGAAGGAACGAGAAAGTAAACAGACGAAACACGAGAAAATTCAGTTCGTTTGAGCGTTGAATTGTACGTTTAAATTTTTAGTGTTCGAGTGGATTTAAGTTAAATTCACGAATAAATTATATTTAAAAATCTAATAAAAAAAGTAAAAATTTAGAATTTTAAGATAAAAGTTAATATTTAATATTTAAAATTCGGCATTGGATTCGAGCCATTCAAATGGCTATAAAAGGACCACTTTTCTTCTATACTTCAGTACCCTAACAGCATCTTCACTCCAACTAAACTCCAAAGTCTCCTCAGCCGGAGCTCCTGTGCCATGGCTCCAACTTCTCAGGCACCTCTCTCTCTCTCTCTCTCTCTCTCTCTCTCTCTCTAACAAGAGCTCTTCCATCCCCTTTTATTCAAGATATTTTATTTATATTTTGATTGTATTATGGTAGTATTATTTTGTATTTGTTTGTACATAATATATGTTCCTCTAAAACGATAAAATATTACTTCTAAAAATCACACGTCCGAACAGCCAACCACCAACCGCCATGTCCTCGTACCTCCCTTCCTCTAAAACAGATGCACAATGTCAGATCAGCAAACATACATAGCTGATATTATGTCCGGAAATCACAAGTCCGAACAGCCAACTACCGAGCGCCACATCGTTATACATCTCTGACTCTAAAACAGAGATAACTCAGTTTCTCACCAGCACAACTTCGAATCAGGAAACATACACATCTACAATACTCTAAAAAACCCTTTTTTTTTCCTTCAACAGAACGCAATGGGGCGGAGCACCGGAACCACCGCCGCCGCCGCCGCTTCCGGAGGAGCCATGGCTGGAGTTCCGCAGGAGGTGGAATGCAACCCTTTGGTTCGACAGGTGAAGTCTTCCATTAGAGGAGTGATGGCGGAGCTGCTGGCTGCTGTAAATCCTTCAAAGAAGCTCATTTCTCTGGGCACCGGCGATCCGGCGGTTTATCCAAACTTTTTCGGCGGCGGTCGGGAGGTTTTCACGGACGCCGTAAAGGCTACGGTCTCCTCCGGGCTGTATGACTCCTATCCTCCGGCATTCGGCCTCCCACCGGCTCGCCGGTGAGTAAAGTTTTCGATTTTATGTCTACTTTTGTAAAATTTAGATTTTGAACCCTGAGATTTGTAGGGGGAAGTGAAAATATTAATTTTGTTAATTTTTAAAAGTGGAAATTTGTTTTTTCATGCAAAATTTATATTATAAATATCATATTTTAGGTGGATTAATTTGCAAATAGAGAGAAAATTGTACTTTTTAAGAAATTTATTAATATTTTTTGTAAATATTAATATTTTGGATCGTCTCACATGTAATCAATTGGAAAAAAAATATACTTTACACTTTGAAAAAAATATTAAATCAAGATTCTGCACTTAGAGTTACGTGCAGAGTACAATGAAATCTTGTCAAAAAAATCAGTCAGGTAACACGGGGGAATATTTTCTCCGTATTGTTCAAGTGTTATTGTATGTTATTCATATATTATTGTGTTTTAGGAATATTTCTGATGTTATAATAATACAATAACACATCAATGTCACTTGAATAACACACAATAACACATGAATAATATATCAGGAATATTTTCTTGTGTTACAGGACAGATTTTATTTTTTTTGTCACTGTCACGTGTTGTGATTTCATTAAACTCTATAGTTAACTCTACATACAGGATCCTGATGTAATATTTTTTCTACAGTTTTGAAATAATTATTATAATTTTTTTTGCCTGTAGCACGAGACTACCAACCAACTGCAAAATCTGTAGCCACGTGTATTCCACTATTTTGGTATCTTGTCCCGCGGGCTATATTTTTATAACTGCTACGAAGGTAGATGCCGCTAATGAGTTTTTGCCACAGCAGCAGGTGTGCTCCGACAATTAGTTTATTAGCATTAATTTGCAAAAGAAATTAGCTGAAGACATTAATAATATTATTAATACAATTTTTTGGGTTCATTTTAAATCCAACTAATTATGGAGTAGAAAATTTATGACGGTATATAATGAATTATTATGAGAATTTGACACAGTCAATTAAAAAATAACGAGTAATAACACTAGAAGATTTTACGTGAAAAATCTGTAAAGTAAAAAATCTATTAGATCTGACTCAGCTGTAAAAATATACTGTAAGTTAATTATTCAAAGACTTATTGTTCCACTGAACGGAAAGAGTTGTTAGGTTTTCTAAGTTATAACGTCGACTGGCGGCTTCCGGTCAATGATGGACGACAATGATTGGTGGTGATCGATGACGGTCAGCGGCGATCGACGATGGTCGGTGGTGGTTGATAACAAAAGTAGTGTTTGACGACAGTCGGTGGATGTATACGACGATCATCAATGGTTGGCGATAGTCGGGACGGTTGGCTGCAATCAATGTCAGTCAACGGTGGTCTTAACGGCGGTTGACGACGATCGATGGTGACATGGGTGGTGTTGGACTTCAACTTCTTCTTAAAACTTTAAGTTTTCTTTCAAGCCTCTAGTTTTTTTTCGAGAGATGAGTATCTATATATAATATTCTAGGTGCAATTAATGCAGAAATATGAATCACTTTGATTGGACAATCCAGAGAGCTTCATTCGATTAGACAACATTTGATGGACATTTGTTAGAGTTGAGCAATCTTAGGCTCGTTGGATTCGTGTTGTCGAGACGCTCAATTCAACTAAAGGTTTGCTAGATCCTACATTCTTTTAACGTTCTAAATATGTCTGAAAAACTTTCAAGGATAGTTTAAACTTGATTAGAGTTTGATCTGACTCAGATTGAATCAATTTTGGTAACATTGAGTTCTTCTTGTTGAGCCGGATTTCTTGATGAGCAACCCTAAACCCTAAATGATACGTCACTAACGTTTTTTACAAATCTGCCCAGCTTATTATAATTTAGATTAATGTGTAATTTTGAAGTCGAATTTATAATGATGAAAATAAATATTTTTTTCATATGAATCAATGATAATAACACTTCATTATATTTGTAATATTAATAATTACATGTGTGCAAGTGTGGAAAAACATAGGAATACATGCATAACTCCTAACTCCTATGTATTTACATATCTAATAGCTATAATTTATTTATTTTTGGGTTATATCCGTGTTATACCCATGTAATATCTCTGTAACCTACTTGTAATTTTTTGTAAGTTATGTGTTTTTATTTTCGCATATTTGTAAGTTACATGTAAGTTACAGGGAGGTTACAAGAGATATAACACGAATATAATCTTCAAAATCTCTGAATAATCTATTTGACATACACAACACTGTGCATCAATTTTTTCTTAAATGAAATCTTAATAATGAGAAAATATTGAGTGTTATTGGGTTGACAGTGCTGTAGCCGAGTACTTGAGGAGCGTGGTGAAAGGCTTCGGCTATTTGCGCGGCCATCCCTACCATCTACGCGACAGCGATGTCTTCCTCACGGTCGGCGCCACGCAGGCTCTGCAGACCACGCTGTCTGTGCTCGGCATTCCCGGCGGCAACATCCTCCTCCCTCGTCCTGGCTTTTCTCTCTATGACTCCGCCTGCGTGCTCGCCGGCGTCGAGTGCCGCTACTATGACCTCCTCCCCTCCCGCCGATGGGAAGCCGACCCCTCCCAAATCCGAGAACTCGCCGACTCTCGAACCCTCGCAATCGTCGTTATCAACCCTAACAACCCCTCAGGCGCGACTTTCTCCGGCCACCACCTCCTCCAGGTCAGACAGATCTCCCATCTTCTGCATCTCCGCAAAACCCTAATCCAGATAATCGAGAAATTAACGTCATCTGAGTGCAGATCGCTGAGATTGCTAGGGATTTGAACATTCCCATCATCGCCGATGAGGTCTACGGGGGAATCGTATTTGGCGGCGGAAGGTTCATTCCCATGGCATGCTTTGCTTCCTTCGCTCCTATAATCACCATCGGTTCTTTGTCCAAACGCTGGATGGTTCCTGGATGGCGATTCGGTTGGTTTGCGATCTACGATCCGAATGACACCCTTCATGAGGTGTTCTTCTAGCTTACAACCTACTAGTATGTGGATGAATGAGTTCTTACTGTTTCTTATTCATCCATCTTGTTCTTGCCGTCATTAGGTGAGAAACGCAGCGGAAATAATGATGAACATAAATCCCGGGCCATGTTCTGTAATTCAGGTTGTTTGACTTTTCATCTTGTTGGTTCATCCCTGCACTTCAATTTTTATGTGAAAAGTTATTGACATTATAGGATATATGCTAACCTCTTATGCTGCCATTGGGGCAGGCTGCAGTTCCAGCAATTCTGTCGGATGCAAATGATGAATTTCACCAGAGTGTGATAGCTTTATTGGAGACCTGTATGGATACGCTTTATAAAGGATTGCAGCAAATTGAAGTTCTGGAATGCTATTCCAGGCCTCAGGGATCCATGTTCATGATGGTTGTTTTTTGTCCCAGAGATCCATCAATTCATTTTTTATGAGCTTTTAGCTGATTTTTAGTATGCTTCCAACATCTAGGTTTCATAAATTTAACATTTAAAGCACAATTAAGAAAAGAAATTGAGAAGAAATTGAAGTTTTTAAAACTAAAATTTAAAAATTGTCTTTTTTTTTTGGACCTTCTCTATTTTTATGTATATTTTTTTTGTGGCAGGTTGAGGTGGACACGACCCGCCTTCTTGGCATTGAGAATGACATGGATTTTGCAAAGGAGTTGATGAAAGAGGAGTCTGTGTTGGTTTTGCCAGGTTTGAATTTTAACCAGATTAAGCTGTTTTATTTGCTTAGCTTTCTCATATGGATCAGCTCTTAATTAAAATTTGTAGTTTAGGATCGTGTATTGGTACACTTGGAGCAATTGAGAAATGTCAAGTCTATTATGGGATCATTTTTAATTTGTTATTTTATTTATAAATTAATTAAAATAAATAAATTTAATTTGTTAAAGTAAAATATAATTATTTTTAAATTATTCAAAATATCTAAAAATCATTTTTAGTATTGTTAGAAACAAATTTATTTGTTTTGAAAAAAAAAACGTATTTAAAATACATTGGACAAACATATCCTTAAATATAAGAAACAATAGAAGTAAATATGTTATTTTAAAATCCCTGTCATAAGCTGTCATTTCTTGCATTCGCTATACTATTTTATTCATGTTTGACCTGTTTTTAAGTGTTGTTTGGTTCCACACATTAAAAACAAAACAAAACAAAAAGGAAAAAAGATTAATTGTAATAATTTCTACCGGAAAGTGTATTAGTGCAGTGTAGAGACAAATGCATAGTTTAATTTTTGCACAGTTGAAGCAGGTTTACTTGATTGGGTAGGACTGAACCCAATTTTTGAATAGTTGAAGCTGTGATGACTATTACAAATTTATTTTGTGGTTGTCATCATATTTAGTCAGGTCAAGTTGTAAAATGCAGTTTCTCACCTCAATTTTTTGGAAAAAACAGGCAAAACACATTATTTCCAAATGCCTGAAAGTACACTGTAGCATCACAGCGCCACCGCATTGTTGCCCAAACGCAGTCTATGCTTCATTCTGTTTTCTTAGTTGTATGGATGTCAATGGGAGGTTGCACATTCTTAATTTATCATATCATTAATATTCTAATTTCAATTCTCTAATCACTTTCCTTGTTTTTACAATAATTAATCATTTCTTCCTTGAACAACTCATCCAATGTATTTCTTGTTTATAAGTTATTATCACTTATCTCACTTGGACGCACCAATCTTGTATAGAACTACTGTAGAGCTCAGCACCAGGCGAACTTAGCTCGCCTTTTTTTATTCACCTCTCACAAGGCGTAAAATTTTCTCAATTAATTTGACGATTGAAGTGATTTTGTTAACACAATTATTAGCGGATTAGTAGTTAGCATGCAGGACTTGAACGCAAGTCAACTTCATGGAGGAAGAGGCTTTTTGTTCAAAATGTTACAGCTCAGTTTGAAACAATTGAAAGTGATAACTTGATACTAAATTTTTTTTTTTTTTTTTGCACTCTGATTGTTTGGGGTTAACATTCAATACTTGAAAATGCATGCAATGGCAATAATCATTTGTCTTCTAGGTTCGGTTATTGGATTGAAGAATTGGATTAGATTATTCTTCGGACTTCCGACGGATTTATTGAGCGAGGCATGTGATCGGATGAACTCGTTTTGCAAGCGGAGGATGGTTAAAAATGCATGGTGAAGTTTGTTTGTTGATGGAGATGGCTAGAGCTAATTATCAATTCTATAAAGCCTATATAACTCACTCTATCTTTTTTTGTTGTGTGTTGTGAGATCGGTGATTGGCGGGCTTTTATTATTGATTTTTATCTTTTATGAGCTATGGCTTTTATTTGTGCATGTTAAATAAAGGGCGAGGTAGATATCTCCCAGTTTATATCATATGGGATGTGTTTATATTTCTTATATTTATAATCTATTCTATTAGCAATATAATATTGATGTTGTGATTTTTTATCAATAGAGCAATGAAAATGAAGTTGAGAGTGAGAAAATATTTGTTCTCTTGCGTTTTGTGCTATTTAATTTTTTTCAGGGTGATAGAAGTAGACACTGACATAAATAATGATTATATTAACACCTTTCATAGGTTTTTCATGCTTAATTCTATTAAATAAAAAATTATTTCATGCAAAGGGGTCCACTGAAAAGCACAAAAATTTGAACCTGTGTGGCCTCTGGAAAAGACTGATGAAATAAGAAAAACAAAAGAATAAACAATCCATATATGAAGTCTTTAGTTTTTGCTGTTTTGCCTTATGCACAAAAAGAATGTTAAAGAGTAGGTCTGTTATTGACATATTTGACAGTTAATGCAATGCCATTTTTAATTATTCTCCAAATGCTCAACTTACTTCCATCATCTATGAGAGATGTTGGATTATCCGAGATGATCTTATTAAGGCCTCGTTTGACGGCAAAGTTCCTTTAAAAACTGCATTCCAAGTTGCTGCACCCTAATCGTGATTCAAAACGGGGAGAATTACCGTTGCGACCCAAACGAAGCATTTCTGTTTTGTCTGCTTTCTGTAGAATAGAACGGAGCCTAAACGCCTATTCAAACAAAGCATAATCCTAAGTTCAAGTGCAATTGAGGTATTTTTGTTCTTATTTCTCTTAATGACAATGGTCTAATTTTGCGAGGCAGAATGGATTCATTCTCTACTTTAATGGAAAAAATAACATCTTTGATGATCATGTGAAGTTTAATTGGTGGAAGTTTATGTAGTGTGAATGTCACTCAATTAAGCATGCTTTATATTGTTAGATGACAATGCTTAAAGGATAAAAAATTATGGATAACCTCATCAAGTGAGGTTTAAATGTTAGTATTTCTTGTAAGCTTTGTTGGAATTGTTCAGGAGGCATACTATCACCCATATTGTACATGTTTATCCTCTATGTGTCTGATTAACAATATACATACAAATGGGGATTCCATTCTATTTAAAATAATGTTCTCAACATTTACCTATATGAGAAGAAAATCTTTGTCCCAACAATTTTACCCCTTTCTTCCAGATGGCTTTCATCGCTTATTTGTGCTTCCACAAATCCTTGGAATATATTTGTATGTTATTGTATGTTATTGTATGTTTCTAAGATCCATAACATTGTATGCCAACACCCTTTATTGTTCCACTACATATGTTGAGTCATGCAATATAATTTTGGTACTGCAGACTTAGCTTGTCAGATCTAAAACATGCTTTCATAGTGAAAAAGTTGGAAAACTCTTAAGGTCGAAAAATTTTATTCCCTTGATGAGTTGATTTCAAATATAGAAGTACTCAAATTGAAGAATACATTATTAGCAGCTTGAGATTATAATATATTATCTGTCTATCTTAAGATGTTATTTATTCATCCTTAGTAACTTCTAATACTCCCAATGCTATATTAACAAGCTTTAATGCAAACCTCTCATGTGCATGTCAATGGATGACTTTATTTTTTTTCTGATCCTTTGATGATTGTACATGTTATGAGTAGTTCAATTCATGTAGTGCTTTATAAGCCAATTATTATGTGAATCTGTTTTCTCGGTTCTTTTTAAGACCTGGAGTAACTAGCACTAAAAAATGAATGGGTACATGTATGCTAAATAGGTAGAGATAGTCGGGTCGAGGTATCACAGGTCTGTCATCCCAAGCTACTATGACAAAATATGTCCACATATTACCGATCAGCAACCTGTGAATTGCATCGTCCACGGGGACTTTGGTAGCCCTAATGTTAAAAGAAGGAAACTCTAGTGTTACGATCTACAAGATGGAGCTCAACAGGTAGAACTTACACTCGCCAGACAGATGACATAATTGCCTCAAAAAAGAAAGGAAAGAAGAAGTCCAGCTACAAAGCTGAAAAATAATCTCCACGGACTTACACCATGGCTGAGTCGGGGCAATCTCTAACACCCTAAACGCAATAGACAATTACGTAAGTAGAAATCTATGGTGGGTCAGTCGGGTTAATGAAGCTCTAGGGCTTCTCTTCAGGATATGCAAATATAAATACAGTTATCTACTACAGTCCTAAGCGTGGAGGCTCTATTATACGACTTAAGATACAACCCATTAAAATTCGGCTCGAAAGCAATGTAGGAAAGTAAAGTGCGAATTTTAAAGTTTTTACTATTTTAGTATTAAAATTTTCATTATCTTGAATGTTTATTAGGATTTTGTAGCAAATTTTAAGTCCTAAAGAGAATACATTACATTCAAGATTCCCAGATAAACCATAAAAAGAAACAATGAAATTCATTTCAAGCATTCAAGCATTCAATAAGACAGAAAAATAAGTCAAATCAAAATAATTAGAGGCCAGTGTCGTTGAGTCGGCAATGTATCCCAAAAAAGAAAAAAAGTGGCTGAACTCCGATCCTAATTATATATTGCAATATTAAATGTAGAATTAAGATATGAGACACGAGCTACTGCTCATCGTCCCCTATCACGAGGTTCCCGAGCTAAAATATCTTAGGTCACGTGCACATATCTTATTTCTACTATAAGACTCCTCATGACTCTAAAAGTATATAGGAAAATAAAAAATGACTCTAAAACATACATACTCACACATTGTGCATCACACTAGTTCAGTGCATAGGAAGCATGACTCGTGCTTAACACGACGTGAAATATCTACTACCCTCTTGGTGGCGTCGTAGGGAGTGAGATAGATGGCTCGTGAGCGAGTGAATTCCTCCTAAAGTGTGCAAGTGTCCATCCTTGTGCATACAACATCGTATGTGGGGAAGACACTTACAAGTGTAGGCGCCGAAGAGACACCATAAGTGGGGGTGCTTAAAGAGACTCCAAACATTGTTGTTCAAAGAGGCACCCAAACATGCCACATGCAAAGCATGCAAGATAAAAATATTTTACATGCAATGACATTGTAGACATCAAGTCAAAATAAAATTTTTATACACATGCAAATAAACATGCAACATGATGCAAGAAGAATTCAAACCGGACCGTAGTGGCCAATCAAACTGAAAGGATGGGTTAATCGATCCAGGACAATTGATCAGGCCCAAAAGATTGGGTGATCAGCTTCGGATGGTAGATCAAACCTAAAACTGGTGATTAACGCGACATAATCAATCATACCCAAAATAATCTGGCGATCAGACCGGGGTGGTCGACCAAATGCAGAATATAGGTCGATCGGAACAGGACAACCAATCAGACCTAAAGAGGCTGATCGTATTGGTGTGGTCGATAAAAACCTAAAGTATCGGGTGATCAGCTCGAGTCGATTAATTGCACCCAAAGAAGGTGATCAACGCGGTGTGGTAAGTTGAGCCCAAAGTGGGTGATCAGCATGTGGCAGTCGATTAAACCTCATGATTGGGCGATTGAGTCGGGTTAGGATGACTGATCAGACGTAAAGTGAGTGATCAAACAGGTGCAATCAATGAAACCCAAAAGATCGGACAATCGAGTCGGGGCGGACGACCGAGCCGGTAAAATGAGTTGATCGAGCTGGAATGATTGATCAGACCCAAAGCAGGTGATCGAACCCTGAAGATCAAGTGAACAGGTTGGAACAACCGATCAAATCTAGAAGATCAGGTAATCAGATGGGGACCCAAAGTGAGTGATCAATTAAACCCAAAAAATTTGGATTGGGCGAACGAGCCGGGACATCCGATCGGACCCAAAGCAGGTGATTGTACCGGTGCAGTCGATCGAACCTAGAGGAATGGGCTATCGAGCCCAGAAAATGAGTTGATTGGGTCCAGACGGTTGATCGTGCCCAAAGCGGGTAATATGACCGGTGCAGTCAATCAAACCCAAAAGATTAGGCGATCGAGTCAGGTGGTTGGTTGAGCGCGGAAAATGAGTCGATTGGGCCAGGACCGTTGATCGAACCTAAAGAGAATGATCTAACAGGTGCGGTCGATCAAATCTAAGATATTGAGCGATTAGACCAGGGCTGCTAATCAAGCATGGAAAATGAGTCGACCGAGTCGGGATAGCCGATCAGACATAAAGCGGGTGATCGAACCGATTTGCTCGATCAAACCCAAAAGATCGAGTGATCAGGATGGGGTGGTCCATTGAACTGAAGTGTTCACACAATCACACATACGATAAGCGACATGATCAACATACAAAAATGCAAAAAATGAACACACTTATGCAATGCAACCCGAAACTCGACGATGCGTCTAACTCGTCATAACAACCTCATGGAGGTGCCTAGGGTTGGAGCTCTTGGATTTTCGGCATAGCCGCCTTCGGCTTTGGCGAGGAAATGTGTAGAAATTTGCCCTCCAATTTTTCGTAGGAGAAGTTCTTCACCGTTCGTAGGGCGGAGTAGCTACAAAGTTTTTTCCGTCCTACGAAACTTCCACGATTTTGCAGAATGAGCAAGCTACAAAGCACTTCCCATTCTTCATGATCGAACGGTGCAGCTTTGTAGCATTCTCATCCTGCAAAATTGTGGAAGCTTGGGAGCTTGGAAGATTTCGTTCGATGGAATGGGAAATGTTTTGTAGGTGAAATTGAGATTCTAACCCGCTTAGATGAAAGTTGAGATTTCGACTGTTCGTAAGAAAGCTTGGAAGCCCCAAAACCATGAGAAAATTGAGATTATGACCCGCTTAGGTATAGATCTAAGGCTAATAAGGGAAACTCTCGGATTCGCTAGGATCCAATGAAATCTTCCTAAACCTAGAGCTTCCTCTAAGTAATCAACGGTCGATCCAAAGGAGTGTGGCCATGCCAACTCGTGTCAATCGACCAACTTGCCTCGTGTGAGTGACCAAACCCGCGACACCTAGGCAACAACTAATCCCAGTGCTGGCTAAGAAAGAAAACACAAAGGGTTTAACGATCTCACTTGTGCGGAGGATGCGGACGTGTTTCTTCTCATATGCGGAAGCTTTCTTTAACGGTAGGAGAGAAACCCACATTTTGGTGAGACTTTAACAAGCTCCGCTCCACTCCTTCAAAAAACGAAGAAACTCTCATCTAGAAAGAGAGAGTGGCGAGACTCTGACGAAGTTCCGAGCTTCGGTGATGTTCCTGTAGTGCTCCAACGATCCTTCCCCAAACTAGGATGAAACTCACCTTTAGTGTAGGAGAGAAGTAACCTTACTACTTTGCTAGCCAAACTCCTACTCAAGGAAAAATCCTCACACACGCAAGTTAAGTGGTAGAGGAAAATGAAGAAGGGGAGGAAGAAAAAAGGTGGAAGAAGAAGAAAGGGAAGAGAAAGTAGAAGCTCTCACTCACTCCAAGGAAGAACAATAGTTCTCCCTTGCCCTCTCAAGCAGTCCAAACTTTAGCCCTCGAAAAATTGAAAATGAGAGAGATAGGGAAGAAGTGAGACTCCCTTAGGTTAAATCAGCTCACCCAAGGAAATCCCCAACTTGCCCCCTTGATGAAGCCAAAAGTAACTAATGAGAGGTCCTTAGAGTATGCCAAATGAGGCTAAACCCATGGGTTTAACACCCTTCATGTATTTCTCCTCAAGCCTAAAGAGATTTATGCAATGTCGGCTCATTGGGGGGTGCACCGATGTCAAATCAGCGTCAAAAATAGGCTTTTTGGCTAGCTGAAAATGAACCGACACCTAGGTGTAGCGCTCCTAAAGTCTAGGCACCCAGCTGGTGCCAAGGCGCCTACTTTCGGAGGGCTTAGGAAAATGACTATTTTTTAGCATCTGAAAGGGCATTTTGGTACTTAGGTGCCTGGGGGTGGCACCGAGGTGTTGGTCTAGCCTTGAAACCCTAAGTTACATCAAGAGAGCCCAATGGGGATTTTCTCAATTTGTAAGTATGAGAAACTCCATATGAGTGAATTGTAGTCTCATAACTTCAAAATTAAGTATTTTGATATGTGATTCATCGGGAAAATCACAGCTAAAGGTTGCCCCTAAACTATGACGCAGGTAGGGCGCCCTGAATCCCAACTTTTCTGTAGTGTGTGTAGGAGGACTCCATGGCTTCCCTTGCCACTAGAGGCTTCAGACGAATGTGTGGTGACTTCTAAATGCCAAAACGGGCACCAAATCTGTCTCGTGTTCTGAATGAGCCCCTCTGATGGTTGTTTCTCTCAGTTAAGGTTAAATCACTCCCAACCTTACTTTGTTCCCCGAACAAGTGTTAGAGAGTTTTGGATGTGTGTTTTAAGTTGCGGGATGCTACAGACGAACCATAGACTATTCAAGTCATGCTGGTGGACACTCATAAAGAGATAATTTTTATAGTCATATATTTCATATTTTCATAGCTTATATATAGTTACTAGACATTATATTTTTGTGTTATCTTACATTACATTATTATGATATTTTAATAGTTATCATAATGGTATACAATAGTAACTTAAAAAGTATTTCAAGCTTCAATGAGTATTACACTTTATGGAGGCATCACAAAGGAAATTAAGTTGAAAGGTTATGAAGCCATTAATATTTGATTTCTAAATAAATAATATTGACTTGGAGACTCACCCAAAAACCTTCAAATAGCTAATGAATGTCCAAAGGAAAGTTAACATTCATTCTTAACCATTCATGCATCTATGTCATCCAATATACTTATGAGGTGACCACTCCTCTGCCACAGATGTCAGACTAACTCCTACAAAGATGAAAATAAACCATATACTTTAGGACTTTCAATTTTAAGTATAACAGCAGGACAAAATTTGATTGAAAATTGAATTTTGAGGTATTTTGATGAACACCTCCCACTTTGGTATGGTGGCCATGAGCTTTCATTAGTGAGGAGTTTTTTTCATGCAATAGTTTAATATTAAAACTATTAAATATAATCACTCTTTCTTCTTTAATGCATGTGCAATATATTTCATTTTTTTTAATGGTGAATTGACACTCTAAAGTCAATTTAGCCAAACTGAGTCAAAGTTAGCTTTTTTTAAACTAAATTACATGCATTTTGGCATATAAAAAGAGCTTTAATTTTTACCAAAAATAATATAATATAAAAATCTTTTTAATTCCCTTTCTAGTAATTTTTCAAATTGTGCCCTCTTTATTTGTAAATCATTATTCAAGAAAATCATCTTGTTGTTATTTACCAAAGAAGAGGTTCACCTTTCTTTTCTAACCTTAATATCTTTGCCACTACTTCTATATCCCACTAATCACATCTGAAGGTTTCAAAAACATAAGGGATGGCTCCTATAACAATCATAAAATATTAAAACAAAAATCTTTGAATACCTAAAAATATCATTGAACTATGACCTATTAGGATTTACCTATACTTCCATGATTAATTTTTTTTATTCAATTTATAAATATTTTTTAAACCATTTTTGTCATATTGTAGTATGAATATTGTTTTATTATATATATATATATATATATATATATATATATATATATATATATATATATATATATATATATATATATATATATATATATATATATATATATATATATATATATATATATATATATATATATATATATATATATATATATATATATATATATATATATATATATATCATTTCTTAATTTTTTATCATTGCAATAAACTTTACATAAAATTGTTATGTTATGCACTCTTCCTCTAAACTATAGAACCATCCTTTACTCTTATGAATATATTGTAAGATGTCATTTGGATAGAGCCATAATTTGGATAGAGAAGATTGGTAGAATTGAGGAGGGCAAGAGAGTGAGTTAGAAATGTTATGATGTGAAGCTAAATAAAAAACTAACCTTATTTGAGATTTAGTTATTTCTTGAAAGGTTGTTGTTTTCATATTTTTGAAGTTTGTAATTTTGATTTTATTTTTCCTTTTTTTTTCATATTTTTCATCATATTTTACTATTAAAATGAGTTATTGATCAATTTTTGAGATACTTAACCATTAAAATTTTTATACTTGTCCTTTTTAAAGCAAATAAAAATTAATGATATTTAAGAAGGGTGGGCACCATAATAGTAAAGAATGAAAAATGATATTAACTAAAAGATTAGGGTCTCATACAAAATGAGAATGCATTCAAAATTAAATGATAGAGTACAAAATAGTAAATACTTATGTAGGAGCCTATTACATATTACATATCTCCTCTCCTTGAAAATGATCATCCATTTTACTAGAATATCTAAAGATTTTATAACTACGAGGTTCCTCAAAAGAAAGATCATAAAATTTTTCAATGTAATCACAATGCATTATCCATAGCTCCTGTGCTCTACTTAAGTCTAGTATGTCCTGTTAATTTGTTTGTGTGACAAGATTTTTCGTAAAAGTTATTCTAAGAGTGATACATAGACAACAAACCTTTTGAATCTCCAAAGCCTTACTAAGAGCAAAGAAAAGTGATGAGTATTTGATGCAAAAGTATAAATTTGGTAAGTAAAAATATAGCATATGAAAAGAGTAACTTGGCTTTTAAATACATATTATAAACATAATGGGAATGATTACTAAGGCTTTAGCTAGAGCATATATTAAAAATCAATATTATGTTTATTCTGAAAATTAACAAGTATAAATTTGGTAAATAAAAAAAAATATTATTTGAATGACACGGCTTTAATTCTGTATGATAAACTTAATGATACTAATTCTTTATAATTTGAATAACTTCTATTAAAGAATCAACACTAATCCTATAATGACTAATAAGAGAAGGCAGCCTAAGAAAATGTAAAGGGAAACTAATACCAATAAAATTTTATGGTTGGCAACATTTTAGAAGACAAGTCTCTATTATCACCAACTTCATAACTGGAACCCCAAAAATTATATCTCTTCAAGTCACACTGAAAATTTAAAAAATGCATCTAGACTTTCATAGTGTATATTGACATCTTGTGTAGGGTCCTTTGAAAGTACCCAATTTACAAGGGAATACATACAAGAAAATTGGAGCTATTCCATTTAATCTTCAAGATAAGAGAATTTAAATAGTAGTAAAAATGAAAATAAGTAAAATAAATCCAAATATCCGATTAAAAGACATTGCAACAATATGGAGAAAGGGAGCTGATCCAAACTAGGAAAATAAGTAGATATAATTTCTAATTGATCCAGAATGAAAAGGGAGATAAAAAAAAAAAGGTATTGTGGAATGACTTCTAAAAAAACCAAATAAACCTAAGCCCTTCACCTTTTAGGAGAAACTACAAATATTATATGAAAAATTATATCTCTATGGTAATAAACCAATATATTATAATTAAAAAACTTAAGAAAATATGTAAAGAAATGACATATATCACCTTTAAAACAATCATGGTTTTAGAAAGAAAAAAAAACTAGAGAGCTAATAAACTAGTTATAAATGGTATAAAAAATTGCATGATGATAATAGATGGTATTAAAATTTATAGCAGTCAGGGTAAAAAAACACACAAATGAAAGAGGATCTAGGAATTATAAAAAATTTTTCATGTATTTTAGTAATTAAAAGCATTATGAGGCATACACATTTAGCCAAGTTTGAATTAATATAAAACACTAAAAAATTAGGCTATATTAAGTTGTATTTTACTTTTAATATATAAACTATCACATAGCCAAGGGATAGATTTTTATGACAATTGATTTTTAGGCTATGAATAGATAAGTTGTTTTAAGAAAATTAGTTGAACATATATGTGACATCAAATTTTGTTTTGAGTCATGTAATAGTAAGTAAAGGCAAAAATAAGTGGGGTGATGTTAACTTGGCCAGTAACTTTGGGAATGATATTTTATCAAAGCATATGCTAGATAATATGAGAATTTTAGACAATAATACTAATTAAGTTTTGATGATTAGGTAGAGGTGAGTATAACAAAACTTTGTTTATGTCAATTAGTTGTAAGTAAGATTTGTAGCAATAATGTGTGGACCAAAAAAAAACTTGATATGTATGGATATTTATGTTGATCTTTAGTGGTTTTCTAAGCTTGTTGACAGTAGGTACAAGATTTTATGGTGGTGCATTCAATGTTGATAATTAGGTTAAAGAAATTTGTAAAATTAATGCAACATAACTTGAATAACTGAGGAGGATTTTCTAAAGTGCTTACATGCAACAGCATAGTTCATGTCTTTAAATAATGCTTTTGTTGTGGGATGGATAGGCGCGGTCTAATACACAATCTCTTGTTTGCCATGAGAACTTGTCTTAATGAACTCAATCCTCTGAAGAAGAATTAAAGAAGAGATGTTAGAAAAGCTAAAGAACAAGATTCAGTGTCTATTTATAAAACAAAAAATATGAGCTTTAATAGATCATATATTATGATATTAATTATTTTCTACATTGAACTTTCTAGTAATTGTCTTAATGTATACAAAATAAGATAGTTTAATTAAGAGATGAAGATCATAAATAAATAAAGAAAAATGTTTAATTCATAAAATGTTTCTCCTATTTATAAAGAACATGATATAATGATAAGGGGTTTGTATTATGATATTTTTGCATGTATAGACTTCTCTTTTGACTACTTTCTGGCTTAATTGACTAGGCATAGTTGGCTTCAAATCGATGGGATCAGCTCGGTTAGCTGAGCTTGATAAGTATGGGTCGATCGACTGATCTAGTCTGACTGTTAATCATTGATTCCTAGTGAAGCGCCTCTAGTGCATTCATGTGATGGTCGAAGATGTTGTAGAACATTATCTTCCTTGGATCAACTTAACTGAAAGGTAGACTGTTGTATTAGGTTAACTTTTTTATAGTGGTTGGCTCAGTCGCTCTTCTCTCTGATATGTGTGTTCGTAGTGGTTGGCTCAGTCGCTCTTCTCTCTGATATGTGTGTTCGTATGTGCATTGTAAATATATGAGAAATGAGTGATATGAATGTAGATCTTTTAAAAATATTAATGTATACTAATTTGAACACTAATGGCAATAGGGCATGGCAGAAAAAAAGGGGAGCTTTGACCAAATGATTGGCGACTGACGACTGGAAATGTCCTACGTGGCTAGCTCCGTCACTGACAAACACAAGCAAACTGAGACAGCAATGTAACGGAGAGTGACGGACTCTTCCAATCACCATGAGCATGCTGGAACCCTTCGTCCACCTTTCCGCACTTCTACGCTTCAGCCTCTCATAGAAGTTAAGAATCCAAAACGAAATAGAGGGATCGCCAATCGTAGCTTCGGGGCTTTCCCTGCGGCGATTTCTTCGGAGTTCTTTCAGCTGGAGATGGCCAGGCTAGATCCGAAACCACCCTTGGTTGGTTAACGGTGTTTGATGTATCGGTCTGCGATTTTGGTTCGTCGAGGCCGAACCTCTCTTGGTGAGCTCTTCGGTTTCCTGGAAGCTCATTTTGTTTGCGCCCACTAACGGTGTGAGATTTTCTTTGATCCATGAACTGAGTGATGGTATTTCTTTGTTCTGGCGTAGAAAGTTTGTTTTCCTGTAAAAATGAAATTTTAGTTAGGATTTCGTGAGTTTCATGTAAGTGGATAAATGGATGCTCTAAAAGACGCGGCTTGGTAGCTTTAATGGAGTGGGGAGTATCGATGGTCTCTCTTTTTCTCACTGTATCTCCAATGCATTTTTGTTCCTGAGAAACGTAATACAGTTTTCTTTAGAAATAGTTTACTTCTAAAATTTCGGGAACTCTAGCAGCTTGTTATTATTCTGCATCGTTGGTTTTTTCCTTGACACTTTCTTAATGCAAACCTCTTTCGTTAACTAACAAATTCATAATCCATTTGTTGTCATTGACAAATGGTTTTCTTGCATTTTGATTTTATTTGATTGCATTTTAAGGTTTGTTCTTTATTTCTGCTACTGTCAGTAAGCTAAGGAATGCAACTGAAACTTTTTTGCAGATCAACTAGGGATTTTGAAGCATGATTGAGAGAAATTACTGCTTTTTGGATGTAAATAAATAGTGACTTCCATAGGATTTTCAGTATTCATCTAATAGAATTTTGGAGGTATTGTGCGTTATCTGTTTCAAGATGGGAGCAAATTGTTGTGTAGCTGCAAGGGGCAAACCGTTGCCTACTAGGAATGTTCATGAGGTGTCTACTTACAGGAACAGTAGATACTCCCCTTCTTGGAGCTTTCGGTGGGACAACAGAACTCACATTGAGGACATTGTGGAAAACATGGTGTATTTTTCTCATCATAACAGTGGAAATGCTACCTCTGAAGTTAAGAGTGCAGCAGATACAGAAACTGATGGCCTTTCTGATAGTGAAAGTCCACCTAAAGCTTTTTCATCTTCCCAATGGAGAAAGCCCTGTGTAAGTGAAGGCTCTAATAACTTCAAATTCATTGCTTCAGGTAAGTTGTTTGTTTTGTTGATCACTTTTGTATTACTTGCGTCTTCGTGTTCTTGTAAAATGTTAATTTGCTGGGCTCCTTCTAATAACTGATTAATCTTCTGCAAGTATGAATTATTCTACCATATTTATGAGCAGCTTTTAGAATGATAATTAAGAAGGTATCGTGTGTGTGTGTGTGTGTGTGTGTGTGTGTGCCCTCCTTTCTATCATGATTCATGAATAGTTTCAGTCAATTTAGCAGATTTCAAGGGCCATGGAGAGTTAACGCCAGGAGTTTTAGTTTTCCTTTAACCAACTTATTGAAAAAACTCTGTTCAATCAAAAATCCCATCATAAGTACTTCATTAAATGCAATGAATATGCAATTTAGACGGTTCCGAGTTATTGAGATGAATAATACTTGGTAAAGTTTTTCTATTCTTGACAATAACTGAACTCAGACCTTTATATATGATAACTATTTGGCATCATATTTTCTTGCTCCTCATCTCTTTGACAAGTTATTTGCTTCAATGACTTTATAGTAATCTTGTATTGCACTTCAACATATCATATGCTGTCATAATCTTCTACGTAGATTGAATTTTATTGCTCGTATATTCATTTCACTTTAAGTATCCCACAGATAGATACAAGGATCTGTATTATTTGAAAGCCATAGGAGTGTTGACCTGAAACAGTATTTACTTTGATTTCATTGTGATTGGAGGTCACAGGATTAATTAACAAGTAGAACCTTTCTACAAATGCAATTTTCCGATGCTGATATTTCAATTGCATGACATAAACCACCAATGAGTGTTTACAATTCTAGAACAAGGACTATGTAATGTTTTACTTGCGTCCCTAATAACATAGGTTTTGATGCTAATAGGAGACTTTCTATCAACTATGGCCTTCGATTAACTTTAGAGGCGAACAGGAATGAAGAAGGCAGCTTCAAGTAGGGTGTCGTAGTTAGCGGCTAGGCATTAATAGAGAATTGGAGGGCTGCATAGATATTTCTGCAGTTATAACAGAAGGCCAAAGAACCAACGGTTTGGTTCACTTAGGGCACTGTAGCCATGCCTTCAGTTAACTACAACAGTTTGTAGGACTAGTCAACAAAAGAAGACGAGGAAGATGGGAAATATTTTAGATTTTATGGACTTCCTTTCTTATTCTTTCAGGAAATATAAACTTTTTTTATGGTCAATCCAGTAAGGATAAGTTCTTATCCTTTGCTAAACAATATCCATAAAGAAAGCAGACTTGTCTACAAATAATGGTCTTAGATAAATTCAAACAAAATGATAATACCCGTAGAAATTATCTTAATATTAAAATTCAAATCAAACTAATCTAAATAATTAAATGAAATTTAAATTCATTCTTATCCTGCTCTAAGATGAAATTCAATCTGACAAATTTGCGTCAAAAACTTATCTTTTTCTCATTTGATTGTCAATTGACTATTCGTTCTCACTTTTAGACTCCTATAAAACCTCTCCAGTATTAATGTTGTGATTTGAGAATCATCATTGTTGGCAATTTATTTATGAAAATCAAACAATTTGAACTTTAAAGGACACCTCTTTTTGAAATTTTCATTATCTGATGCCCAAAAAACAATCAAAAGTGATTTGATTGATCTCTTACTAAATTTAATATGCATATCACGGGTTCCTCGTTAAGTTGGATTTCACCCTTATGAAAATAATGCTCGTAATAAGTAGTTTTACTACGATATTATTTGAATTTTCTTGGTAATTGATATTTTAGGGGCCACTATTATGTTTTAAAGAACCTTGGATGTTTTACTTCTATAATAATATCTTTTTTTGTGTGTTGGCCAAAACTGAGAAGACACTTATTTCTTTGAATTTCTGCCTGAATTGATAAGAAGGTTGGTCTTTAAGATCTTTCAATCATAGAGACTTTTAAACTTGTGACAGAATACGCTTCATCATTTTTTTTTAAAATTATGCCTTTTCTTCCTTTTTTTTAGATGTCTTTGTGTAGCTGAAGGTACACCGTTACATAACTATTCATGGTTTTGATTACATCTTGATTGCCTTCACTTAGGTGGAGTCAATATTTTACGATTGAGTTTTAGAACATTAGTAGATTTCGTAGGTGTCTGTTGTAGATGGGTTGCATTTATTGCTATTTTGTCATCATTTACATTTGCATGCCATTTTCTTTGCTTAAGGTAGTGATATCATAACTCTTTTTTTCTTCAATAGGGTGGTCAAACATCAAGAAAGCCTTTTTGGTTTACACTGATAAGTGTAGCTGCATTTGATAAGAGTGGCTGACTTTTATTACGTCTGCCAATGACATGCTAAAGTGCTTTTCAATGGAAATGTTTTTCATGTAATTGGAAATAAATAAGGTCGTAGATGTATTCTTATAGAAGAAGATACAAGTGAAAAAGACCTATTAAATGCTAAGTGGAGTCGACTCATATGCTTTCTCATCAATATATCTATTGGCGAGTGCAAACTTCAAGCAATATTGGCGATCTATGTTCATCTTAGGTATTGAATCTCATCAATAAAATATAGTGGCTATCTAATAAGTTATAGTGGCTTTTATTTCTTCTAAATTGAATTAATCGATTGCTATTGAAACCTAATTGCATTATTTTACTGTGATTTAGATGATTTCTTAGATGTTGGTCATATCATTGTGCAAATTTACATTTTAGAATTGCTGCTATTATGCATTATGTAAATGAATATAGAATATTTGGAATTGAATGAAATAAATGTATGAATAATATGAACTACATATGTTGATTGCATGTGCTTGCTTGACTATGATAGAGTTCACTCGTTTATAGTACTAACGAGGGAGCACTAATGTACCCGTATACGTATATGGAAAATGATATTGATATTTGAAACATCTTAAATGATATAATTTTAGACGGTGCTTCTATGACAGTTCTACAAATATAAAATGATATATACATATTGTTGATATATTAAAACACATTGAATGTTATGAAATATCGTGATCGGTTATATTTATAAATTATCAAATATTTTATCTGATTTATTAAAAGTTTAGCTGACATATATATTGTTTCATTTTCGTTACGTTACTGTAGTTTAGAAGTAGATGTGCCCACTAGCATTTTTAGTTTATTGTTTTAAATTAATATTACAGGTTTAATCATTTCTTTAAAAGATGAACAATAAAAGATGAAATGTTTATAAAAGATGCAGACAATCATAAATGAGATAAATTTAGCTGTATTAATTTAATTTTTTTTTATAAGTGCTCTTTGATTAGTAAATTTTTTGTTATATAAGATGAATATAGAAAAATTTAGGTTTCATCGTCTGTTCCCATATTAATTAATTTCAAACTCTAGGTTGGGTCGTGACAATTTTCATCTTTCTTTTTATTTATTTATTTTAACGGTTAGGATTGAGGTGCTCTTTACAGCGCCACAACACTACTCCCAGAAAAAAAAAAATAGTGCTAAAAGTCGAGAGCACGGAGTATTGGAGTGCAGTGTTAGAGCGCCTCAGTGCTACATCACAACGCCGATTTTTGGGAGGGATTCCGATTTCTCTTGTGCAAGGAGTGGAGTGTAAGTGTCATTGTGTCAAAAGTGTGAAGTGGCCTGAGTTTACAGTAAAATGATTTTCCTTATTTTTTTTCATAGTGAATTTCTTAATATGACATGGCTCTGTGATTTTTTTCTTTTTTTTAGTTTTTCCACGTTAAATTTGGTGTTTTATTTGTTTTTATTTGTTAGTTTTTGTTCAAATTTTTGCTTCAGATCTTTCCAATCGATTCCCACTATTTACTTCTCCGAAAAAGTACCAAAGGAAATGCATTATCAACAAAATTCTTTATCCATTAATTATCTCTCTATGGCTCAAAAATGTCAAGAATGTATTTGTGCGGCGCAAATGCATTCTTCTTTGCAAAAGTGGTTTTGATTTTCCTTTGTAGGACACATCACAATGCTTCATTAGCAAATTCATCTTACTTCTTAATTTTACTCTTGCATTTTAATGGATGCAACACAACTACTGCAGCATTGCTTTTTGGGCATCCTCTTTTACCCAATATGTGTTTATATACTTTTTATATAAATTATTCTTATGTTTTTTGCTTGTTAATTTACAAAAGGTCTAATGTGTGATTCCATTATGAACTTAAGCTTTATCATTTGCAATATACTGCAACAATAACAACAAGCCTTTATCCCACTAAGTGGGGTCGCCTACATGAATTCGTTTTCTCCATTCTGTCCTATTGGGTGTCATATTTTCATTTAATTCTAATAAATTTAGATCATTTTTATACAACATGCCCAAGTCTGTTTAGGTCGACCTCTACTTTCTTAACATATTCAAATCTAATTCATCTACTCTCCTAACCGTGTTATCAGATTGTTGACATTTAATGTGACCAAACTATCGTAAGGCTACTCTGTTTAATCTTGTCTGACACTAGAGCTACTCCAACATTTTCATGGATATATTCATTTCACATTTTGTCTCTAAGTGTAAAGCCACCCATCCGCTTGAGCATTCTCATCTTAGCAACACTTAATATTATGCTTCTCTTTCATAAGCCAACATTCCGCGGCAGCAAAAGCATTGTAGGTCTCGCCATCTTATAAAATTTTCCTTTATCTAAGCGGTACTTTTACAACATTTGCAATATGCTGATTTATATTTATCGGTTTAGTAACTTATATTGGTTTGTCTTTTATGGTGTCTCTGAATTATCCAGGGCAGCAAATAAAATGCCATTATGTGCTTCACGTGTGACTGTAATATGGCTGCTGCATTATCTTTTATGTTTGAGAGCATAGTGTCATGTTTCTAATGGATGCTCAGAACTCCATACCTCAATAAATTGTCTTTCTTTATGTTGCTCTACAAATTAACGATGGCTTAATTTTTTTTCTTAATCGACTATGTCATCGCTTTAACGTCAACTACATTAGAACTATATCATAGTTTTCAATTTTATTCTTTTGCCAAGCAGTAGGCCCTATTTTCTCAATTTTATGTATACTAGCTGGTCCTCATCATATGTATTGCATGAGTTACATCCGTGCAAAAATTTTTCATCCATTGTAAGTTCTCATGCATGTAGCTTGTGTGTTTTTTAATTTATTATAAAAAATGAGCTTTATGGCAAGAACTTTTACTACTACTTTGGTGTCAATGGGTACATTATTTGTGCCACAATCCCTTAAAAATCTTTTCTTTAATAATAATTTGTCAAGTATCACCATCTTAATGCATCAAGAACATGGACATTTTGTTGAAATATAGAGTGCTATTTTTTATTGAAGTAGCTTGTAGCATTCTGTTATTTAAATGAAACATGTGCAAGTATTTTTGAGATAATTGAAAAACATGTTAATTAAAACTGAATCTTGTACTTTTTTGCCTTCTCTCCATGTGAGTTCTTCAAACTTTATTGCAAGCTCCGGGTGTTGGAATATAATGCATGTGTGCTTTCTAACTCTCTCCCTCTTGGATTGAGCATGCGAGAGGTACAACCCAACCAATGTCGTTGGTTCTTAGGGTTGGGGGATGGGGTCCAGTGTTAGTCAAACACTTGGCATAATGCTGTCCAAAGAAAGATATGTCAAGCATATTATCTTAAATGGTGGTTAAAGCTATGTCAACCAATGCTTGGGGATAGGCTTTTATCACAAACCTAGGGGTTGGGCCTTTGGGTTATAGTGATGTGGTATGGGTCTTAGGTATCTATGACTAGGTTAGATGGACCAAGGAGTCACTAGATCAAGGAGAAATCTGTAAAATGGGTTAGGTTAGACTTAACTTAGGCTTGGGTTAAGATGAGCTTGGACCTTGGGCCCTAAGTGAGTCTCTTAGTCTTAGCTTTTTCTTAGCTGCTTATGGTTTTGGGAACCTAACTTTATGGCCAGATGCCTAATTTGCATTAAGTTGACCCATTTGGAAATTGATACCTCCCCTTTGGTTTTGAGATAGGCGTGGAAAATTCTTAGTGATGATAAGTGTGCTCAAGTTTTGTAAGTGCAGTTTTGGTCATCCCAATCATAGTCCTATCCATGAGGATGGCTTGACCAAAAAAGTTACTGAGTTTATGGTGGACTAAGGGTGACTCGTAGAAATGATGCTAGGTTTAATTGAATTCTAGGGGTTACTATTGAAGTAGAGATCCTCAGTTTTCATGTCCCACCCAAAGTTTATCCTCATCATAAATCAGGTGTGCTTTATATTTACCTAAGATTCTAGTAAAAGTGGTATGGTCACTAATTACTTGTTTGAACGTTTATAGGTTTGAGACATGCTTGTATCTTTCTTCAAAATAAATTAATATTCACTAGGTCTATGTATAGGTTCATTTGACATTAGTTCAAGCCACATCAGGTTAGTGATATTGGAGTTAACTCAAAACGTACCGAAACACGAATATTATTGTTGAACTGTAAAAGGAAATTACAACGAAAATCTCAAAAACAGAAATGAAACAACACATGACAAAAATAGCCTTTAGGGAAAAGATGAATGTTGGGAGGTGACGGCAACGGAGGTGGTACTGGAAGGGGGGAAGGGGGGAAGGGTGGTCGTTGGTTAAGGAAGCAAGAGGGATTTGCGGTGGCGGAGGGGTTGCTGGAGGTTGACTGCAGCAGGTAGATTGCAGGTGGGGCTGGGATAGCATGTGGGTTTGCCAAGAGGGTTGGCGTCAGCTGGAGTGGATGCAGGAGGGGTAGGGACAGTAGGTGGGGGTGTCCAGAGGGGCTGGCGACTGTTGTAGTGGGTACAAGAGAGGCTGGCGGCAACAAGAACAACAAAGGAGGGTGGATGGCAATAAGGGGGAGCGACAACAAGAAAGAACAGGAAAGATACACATCACCTTGGACGAGTTACAGTCGGAGCACCTTCCCTTCATTGGATTCAATCCTATGAAGGGAGAAATGTGCAGAGGCAAAAATCTGAAAACAGAGTGCAGCAAAACTAAACCCCAAGCAATAATAACATATATTTATAATAGGCAAAATAGTGGGAGGGGCGGCAGATCATGCTTATTAGCCTATGCTGACCAGTCCAACCTCCCTATTAGACTAGTACTCTTGTTGAACCAATCGGTTCAGCCCAAAAGCTCCTGCGTCAGTTTGTTTCTCATGGGTTGAATTGAGTATAAGGTTAGACTAAATTAGTCACATTAGTCAACTTTTTAGGCTTCATAAGCTTTGCCCACACCTAATCAAATATCAACGACCTTATAGAAACCCAAAGGACCTAACAATTAAACCACATTGAGTTAGCTAACTTAATAAAGCTAAGCTTAGGTTTATCCAACTCCAATCAGTTGAAACACTTGTAGTGGACTAACTAGATCCATAAGGTTGGTCAAGATTTAACCTAGTGTTCTTTGACTTTTGAAAGGCTTTTTTAGGTTTGATTAACCTTGAATTAATTGAGATTAAAGATGGATTAAACTATCAGAGGATTCTTCTAAGTTTCTAGGGTTTTATCTATAAGATAGAGTTGCAAGGCTCATTCTACTAGTCTGATCCTCCTTCTCACAATGACTGAAGTTGATGGGTTTATTAATTTTGAGATAAATATTCAAATTCTAAAGATAAAAATTTACAAGTTCAAATCATCTTGTCTGTTCCTCCTACCTATAAAAATAGGAGTTAGACATGACTTCTAATTTGAAAAGATTAAACTTATAAAACCAAATGTCCCATTTTCAAATATAAATACTTTAAATATTCAAATTCTTCGATAATGGTCATGTTGATCTAAGATTTCAACCGGAGATGTCAATCTTTTAAATCAAAACTTTTAAAGTAGTCAACTAAAACACTCTAGTTAAAATTCAATCGTTAAAAAACTTAAAGCAAAATTCATCCGTCCTCTGCAACAGTTTGTCGAGGGTGACAAATTTCTAAATGACTTCAGCTCACAAAGAACGTATTTCATATCAAATGCATTTCTATATGCATAATCAAAGTAATTACATACCGGTAAAATATGGCTCAAGTCCTTTGTTGACATGGTTTTACCGTCAAATCACACCACAAAATGACGGTTACGACTAGAGCCATCTGACTTGGTGGTTGTTGCCAAATGACATTATTATATTATGGTCACGACCGCAACCTGTATGTTCCTCAATGATTTTCAATCATTTTTGTTTTGAGTCATAAGAGTACAATTGATTGACATAAAGTCTTTTGTTAGTTAGTGTTGATTTAAATTTATCTCCTTAAACAAACATCCATCTCAGATCTAGAAGGATCTATTGGACGATGCAACCCATGATTGCTGACAAAAATTTTCTATCAGGTTGGGTGGTCGATTACCCCTCTGAATAAGTAGATCAGGGACCACGACGGCTCGAGATGACGGAACCATAGGATCTTAATTGTGTTTCATCTTCATTCCTCCACTATTAGCTTTAAGCTTCAATTGGTGAATTCTATAATTTAAATTCTAAGCCTATTGCTATTATATGTTGAATATTCAATTATTACTAGCCTTAATCGAAATTGCTCTCCCATTATGGGAGGGTGGTAATTAACCATAGGATCTAGCGTTCATGAGAAACCTTAAACCCCACATTAAAAAGACCACACAAAATGAGGGCGAAATCTCTGGGTAGTGTCTTATCTACAATCCGATCCACCTTCTGAAAATTCAGCCTTCTAAAACTCTCTCAAAACAAAAATAAAAATAATTGTAGAGTCTTCTGAGGAGCGGTCATGAATTTTTGGAGCCCACAAGATAGGATAGTCCATATTCATTGTTCTTTTGACATTCAGTCGGTTTACACTATCTAGGGGGCATCGTGATATTCTTCCCAGAGGCTTTAGAGTACCTTAGTGGGTCGCAATCTTAAAAAAGGCTTTTATAGTTGGGTGAAGGCATATTAAAGCCACTTTGGAATCACCCTCTTTTGACCCTTTTTATTAGACGTTAATAGTAACATCATTAAACCAACTTATTTGAATGTTATACATGATGATAATGAACGACTAAACAAAAAATTGAATGATGAGTTAAAATGAATATAATTGATTAGTGCTTTGTTACGAAGATTTCTATTGTGAGGTTTAGTGATATTTAAGAAAAGAAACTATAACATTTGAGATAATTTTAAAGGAGAAAAAAGGAATATTCATTTGAGGTATAAAGCATATGTTAATGGGCATGAAATTAATAAAGGTAAATGAGGACATTAAGGTTGCGTTTGACGCAACTTATTTGTTGTGTCTGCATTTTCAAAATGTCGTCATGACGTTTGTTTTCAGCGCGTACAGTGTGTTTCATGATAAGTTGTTTTCATTTTATAATAAACGCCCGTGTTGACCTCATTTCTGGAAGAGGTCTTTTTTGTCTCTCATTAGAGCCTAGGGTCTAGTTTTAGGCTTCCCTTGTTTGACCCTCCTAGAGGACTAGTACAGAACCCACACCATTTAGAAAATTCGAGCCACCTCGTCACTCCTTCGAGTTTCGCATGGGCGGTCCCAAATCCTCGGCATTCTGTTGAGTTGATTGGGATCGACACATGAAACTTGAGTTGAGTCCCTANCTTGGTGTTGTGCTGGTTATTTTTACTTTGAATTATCCATTTTTATGTAAATTGGTCCACTTTTTAATATCTAAATTGAATTAAATTGGTTATGGAATTATAACTTATAACAGTTTATGATTCTTTTAGTTTTGACCATAGCTTGGCTTTCTTCTTATTTTCCTCCTCAAAAGCATATCTTATCTATTTCTTGCATTGCAACTCATTAATATAGATCAATCTTAGCACTACATGCATCTAATAGGAATATTTTTCAGTGGTTTGTATGTGTTTAATGGGTCTGAAGGGGGTTAATTGGTGCTAAAATATCTAACATGTATACATTGTCGTTTTGTTGAGAAAATTACAAATTCTTCGTGACAGATTGTTCATTTAACTAAAAAAATCTGCAAAAAAGTTATTTACAAAACACACAAACCAAACAGCTAAACAACTTATCCAGAATAGGGGCGAAATGATTATTTATCCAAAATCAGTTGTTTTCTAAACGCACAAACCAAACGGTCAGCCAGCTTATCTGGATCAGCTGCTCATCAGTAGATTATCAGGATAAGTTGCTTATCAGCATAAATTGAATAATCTGCAACTGTCCCAAACAAACTCTAAGATTGGGAGGTTAAAATTGGGAAGAGAGTATTTTGTTGATGATGATTATTTATTTATTTATTTTTTATGAATATGAAATTCATGAATAAGTTTTCTTCTGTTTTGAGCTAAGCTTCAAAGTTTAGCCTTTTATTTCTAATAATATGATTTGCTACCACTATGATAGATTTATTTTTAGATTTACTTTATTTTTTTGAAATGATTTTTTATTTTTTAATATCATTCTTTTATTTTACCTTCGTGTTTGTGAAAGCATCATAGGTTTTATTTATATAGTATTGATCATCCTTTTTTTAACTATTATTGGGAATTTTTTCTTTTGTATTTTTTATTGATAATAAAGGATTCATTTTCCTAAGTGATCGACGCTATTTTTAACATATGCACCATAATAGATTTATTTTTAGATTTACTTTATTTTTTTGCCGTGATTGTTTATTGTTTAATATAATTCTTTCATTAAGCTTCATGTTTGTGAAAACATCATTGGTTTATTTACATAACATTGATCATACTTTTTTTATTATGATTGGGGATTTTTCTTTTGTATTTTTTTATTGATAATAGATAATAAAGTATTCATTTTTATAAATGATTGACACTATTTTTAACATATGCACCATGCCATGCGTTATGAATCATGACTCTTTTAATATGTTATGCTACTTGTTTTTGACAAATATAAATTTTGATTAAATAATTAGATTTCATAAAAAATGGTGGAGAACCATCAATGCGAGGATAAATGATTTTCTGGCCTCTTGTTTGTGTTTTGTCTTGGGTTTTCCGTTGGACTCAGGTATTCTCTACCTTATTTGATGCTTCATGAGCAAAGCATGTTCATTAAGCATTACTTAAGACACACTTAATATAGAAGATAACTTGGAAGTTTTTAAGCAAGCATTGAAAAAGAACTTATCTTATGGAAGGATGAAATAAATTTTTTGAATGCTATGCAGACTACAATGTCAGTCTTAGCTTTAAAAAGAATGGAGGAGCTTTTTGGTTATCACAGGAAGAAAAAGATAAGCGGTTAAAATATAAAAAAATTCAGGAAGTGTAATGGAGCAAATATAAGATCAAAATATGATAATAACAAGAATGTCGAAGAATGAAGAAAATCGACCAAACCTAAACGATAAAATGGTTGTTATCTATGATTTAAATATTGTTGAGCCAAGTGACCTATTCTCTGCTGCATTCCCTTTTTGTGTTTTTAGGCCAAACCAAGCTGTGTTTCTCCTTTTTTTTTAGCTATCTTGCAAATACAAGCTTCACTCTGCTTTGAATAGCCATTTGTTTGGTGCAAGTCCTGTAGAACTAGGATTTCAAATTTTATAAAAGGAGCTCTTTTTCATTGATGCGAATTTTCTCTTTTAATATCTTAGTTTCTGTTTGATATTGCTATCTTATGTTGTGTTGTGAGCAATGTTGTCTAGCAAAGTGTGTAGCTGTTGGGTAAAATTATATCAAGATTGTTGTCTAAAGTGTCTTATGTTTCGTCCGCAAAAACAAAATATTATAGCATTATCTAAATTGATTGAATTACCAGAAAGGCTATTATTAAAGCATTCAATCAATTTAAATTTAAGAGAGCTAATTAGCATGTAAATAATTAAATAATTAATTAGATAAGAAAGCAAAAATCTTGAATGTTTGTTTCTATGAAACGACCTGAACATGCAAATGAACTTTTTCTCTCAATTAATTTTCCAAACTTTTTAAAGCTACTTTTGTTTTAGATAGAGGCAACCAATAATTAAGAAAATCTGCTAGAGGAAAGCTCATCAAATAGAATACTAGTTTTATTTCTTTTTTAGGTACTGTTACAACCTTGGCAGTTTCAGTTTATAAGTTCTTGAAGTAATTTTTCTTTTCTTCCATGTTTTTGACTATTTGAAGCATTTTTGTGAAACCTCTGACTGAAAGACTTTACCTCTTTTTTTGTACCCATAAAGTTTTTTATCCCTCTAATTTTTTTTTTTTTTTTGTTGGAGTTTTAAGTCTGTTTTAACTTGCTGCTTTGCCATTCTTCACCACATAAATGTTTTTTTTTACATTAAAGCTAACATCTTGTTAACATCATGGCTGTGACAGATGAAACCACACCAGGCAATTTATCTCCAGAGGTGAGCTGGACTAATTTTCATTTTACTGCTTGAAAATCCAGTTAGTTTTACTTTTCTGCTTTGAGATTCAAACAAATTCTTACTTGACTGCAACTACTCTTAAATAGGGAAAGGACCCTCTCAAATCATCTGGTTTTCCAACTGCATCTTACAATAATTCCTCAGCTGCTATTCCTTCTTCATCTCTAGCAATCAAGGTGGATGATCCTTCCTCCTCGATGAGCGGCTTTATTCCATCTGATCCAACTTCTTCGAGAAAGGCCCGCCGTTCTCCTGGTTATCAACTCTGTAGACAAATCTCCGATAGCAGGATTCCATCTCTCAAGTCCCTTAATGAAGGTAGTTCTCCTGAAGTAGGCAGGCACTCCTTTGTTCTTAGCAATGAACTTTCTGCAGGAGAATCTCATGGCGGTTCTTCTGATGGATGGTCCATGCGCACATTTTCAGAACTTGTTGCCTCTTCCCAGAGAGATAGGTGGTCATTTGAAAGCGAAAACCTCACCTCTTTCACTAACAAGATATTTAGTCCCAGTTTCCTGCCAAAATCTGCTTGCTCTTCAGATCTGCAAACTTGTTTTATATGCTCAAAGATATTGAAGGAGAAATCTCCATGGAGCACCCATAAGATAGTCTCAACAAATGATCTTCCTATCGTCTCAGTTCTAGTCTGTAGCCATGTTTACCATGCTGAGTGCTTGGAGAGCTCCACATCTGAGATTGAGATGTATGATCCGCCTTGCCCGGTGTGTGCAAATAACGGTGAAAGGCCCGTGCTGAAACAATTTGGGAAATTTGAGCAGAAGGGAAGAAATAAAATCTCACGAATCGCTGTTGCTGATGCAGATCCTGATGCTCCTAGACATTCTATTTCTATGGGCAGGAGAAGTGGTAAGAGACCCATCATGGGAGCCAGTTCCAGTGCAAAGGGCTCCTCCGGTAAGCAATTTCTGAAGAGGCACTTCTCCATTGGGTCAAGGCCTGTACGTTCGGCATCCGAAAGTGAGACAACTAGGAAGAAAGGATTCTGGGCAAGATATCAAAGAGACTGAGTGTGTTCAACATCAGCTCTTGTTTCTTATAGCTTGTTGGTTTGGCTGAATGTGATCAATATCAGTTACTGAAGTTCTTAAGAATTATAGAATCTTCCACACCACACCTTTTGGGATGATGCCATAGCCTAGTTGTTAGTTAAATTCATAAGATTTATTTGAACTTATTCTATGTAAAGTGCTTGTTAGTATGAGAAGTGATTTAGGTCAGATTAGAATTGACCTGTTTTTGGTGATTCATTGAAGAACTGTTTGCATACTATATGAATTAGGGAAAAAGAGATGAGAAACTCTTAACTGCAATTAAGTTGACAGACAAGAACAATTAAATGTGGTTGAAAAACTCTTGACACAAACATGGGCTAGATTTATGACAGCTCTTGACTGCAATTCTTGTATACTAATGTAATTTAGTTTCATCATGACATTCGTTATTTGCATTTAAATTATTGTAGGTCATATGAGTCATGACTTGTTGGACTTGAGTCATCCAATGCATTATAGTCCACATCAACATACTAGTGCTTTGTTGTAGGGCTAAACCTCCACACCTTTCTAACATGCTGGCATCATATCTAGGTGTTTGAAAAAAATATATATCTTCTCATGTAAAATTTAGTCAACTACCTAAAATCAACAATCATATTCTTTAGGTAACCCATACTTGCTAGTATTATAAACATATCATTGAAGTCATCAAGATGATTATACTTGCACAAATTCATGTGGTCCTTGAGCAGTTGAACTCACATTCAATTGAGCCTAAAACATATGAAATAACATGACCATAACTATGTAGAGACAAATATCAAAAATAGCTCATTTATGTCTCATACCTTAGTTTTAATTATATATTCTTTCAGGTTTGGGATCAGGATGTATATATTCAAAGTGTAATTGCTTCCTTTTTTTTATTGGGATATATTATAGAATCCAACTACAATCAACATTTATTATTTATTCTTTTATTGTGTATTTATTTGTTGTATTGATTGATTTTATGGCTCTTTTTTTGCCTATGTTTATTTGAGATGTTATTTATACAATTAAGCTTCTATGATAACATAGTTTTATGTAAATATAATAACTTGTAAATAAACATAAAATCAACCATAGGAAAAACTATTTCTTCAGACCTATGACCACCATTTTTTTTTAATAAAATGATCTTGAATATCTCTTATGAATAAGAATTTATAGGCCACATATTATGCTTCCTATATATATCATGAGGGAGAATTCCTTAATAAGCATAGATCCAAGGTTGGTTCACAAGCATAACACAACCACCATATCAAGGATAAATACCATTGCATTATTTGTATACCATAAAGCATAGTTGATTGATTTACACTTGACCAAAAACAAGATTTCATTTATTTTCCTAGTGGCCTAGAGCATCATAATATGTTTATTGGATTCTTTAACCCATGCAAGGTTATATAACCAATCCAAATAGTTTGACACTTGTGGTCAAATCATTCTTATTCTTCTCCTTTGGTAGGCATAGCTCTCATATTTTTTTTAAAAAAAGATAAGATCTATAATCCTTTTTAATTCTACTAAAAAGATTCATATAATTCTAAGTTAATATACTTTCTTGACTTTGAGTTTAACAAATATTCTTGTATGATATAATTTTTTATTGTTGACAATGATTCCTGGCTTGAATTTATTAACAACCTTTATGGTCAATTACATTTGAAGGGTGTATTTGGGGCAGCTTGTGCATTTCAAGATAAGCAGCTTATCCTGAAGCATGACCAGCGGTCGACCACGAGATTCGACCCGCGACCTGCGTTTAGTTTAAAAATACAACAACATTTTCGGATAGGCAGACAAAACACGCAATCCAAAACGGTACCGCGACGTTTTCAAAAACTCCACCGCATTTATAAGCTGCCCCAAACGGGCCTAAAGTTTGATAAATTGGAACTATGAATCCATAAAATATTTATTAAAGTTATATATGCAATATCAAAAA
This sequence comes from Phalaenopsis aphrodite, assembly GCA_003013225.1. Lineage (NCBI taxonomy): Eukaryota > Viridiplantae > Streptophyta > Magnoliopsida > Asparagales > Orchidaceae > Phalaenopsis > Phalaenopsis aphrodite. Next base: position 1,716,557 of record NEWO01000059.1, on the reverse strand, counting down.
ATTTCTTATCCATCTCTTGACCCCATTTGAGCCTATTTGTATCTCTTCCACATATTATTTTGTTGTCATTTTATAGTCCATCGTTTATTGAAAAGAGATCATCCTTTGGGATATAGTTCTTCATACTCTCCCCACTAATTGTCTTTAGCCTTTAAAGTGTGAGATTTTCTTTACAGAAATGATAATATTATCTCGTGATTAATTATATTAAAAGTTTTAAAATTTCCAATGCTTTTTGCTTAGTGTAGGTAAGCTATTGATTAAACTAAAGTTTAAGCAATGGTTGCTAAAACATGGATGCATACTAGTTGAAAGTGGAATCACATTAAGATAAGTGAGTCCTTATGTTATAGTTTAGATTTAAATAATTACATATTTAGTTGTTTGATTAACTTGTCAATGACAATTTGATAATTAATATTATATTATGAACCAATGTCTTAATTAAATAATAATCTTTCAACATCTACTTGTTATTTTTATTCCCTTACACTTAACACCCTTTACTATCACCATCATATATCTTATTGATACATTTTGTATAGCTTGATATTTGATGTATTAAGTTATCAAAACTTAGTATGTTCCAACTATAACTATTATCATTATATCCAATTGTTCAATTATTAACATATAGCTTAGTTCACACCATAACACACTTGTGTTTATTTGTGCTTATAGTTTACAACATGAGATCCTAAGTAAACTTCAACAATATTTAAATAAAAAAAGAACTAGGAGATAAAAAGACTTGAGGAATGGAAAAGATGAACACATGCAATAAGATCTATAAAATTTTATTCAACATAATCATAGTGACAGTATTCTTTAATATTGTTTAATCACAAAAATTGAATTTCCCTCACCTACTAATAAACTGGGAGGACATAGAGAGGACATAGAGACTATCATACTCTTACACTGTACAAAAACTGCCAAGAAATCATATAAAACAGACAACACACCTAACTACAGCTAGATACAATTTATCAAAAAAACTATAGTAATCTACAACCCAATAGCAGGGAAGCTCCCCAAGAGGAAATCATGAAACAGATAGTAGATGATCAAAGCTGCAGTTCCAATCAAGCAAACACCAAGGAAAAAGCTATCCAAGCCATCTGTCAGACAGAGAAAACTCCTAACCACAGCAAAAATACCCTTCATTCCATCCTGTATTGATACTCTCTTCTTCTCTAATTCTAAGTTTATGCGCCGGTGAGGCTTGCTATTTGTACTGATGTTATAGTCAACATGTGCAGATTTGATGGTTTGGCTCACATATGCAGTCTTCCTTGATTCCATTTTGCTCGTTTGAACTTGAAGCTTGACTCTGTGTTGGAAAGTTCCAACAGCAGGTATCCCATGACGCTCTCTTATCTGTATTCCAGTGAATTTGGTGCTTTCAGATAGATCAGACAGTTCCATTTTCAAATTATCAGTTTCAAATTTGTTTAAATTGGCTGGGGATAATGTTGCATTGTGATCTAACACCGCTAATTCTTTGATCTTAGGCATGGGGGTAAAGTCATTATGAATGATTTTTATTATTTCTTCTGGTGGGAAACCAAAGTCCAAGGGTTCATCCTTTGGAATCAGAGACATAAGGCCTGTCTGTGAAACCTGGAGAAATGAAGGGTTAGCAAAATTAAAGATCTACAGACTTGCAAGATTTGACTCAGTAGAAAGTTGGGCATACCTGTGGTACATTCTTTGATACTATAGTAGGAAGAGAAGGGTTGAAACAAATAGATCCATCAAAGTCAGGATCAAAGAGTTCCTCAAACCATGCATCCAGATTTTCAGTACTCTCAGACAGGCTTGATTCATCCTGAGCCACACTCTCTTGCAGAGACGCATACGAATGTTTTGCAGTATTTTGGAAATAAACAGCCTCTTCTGTCTGGGTTGAGACATTCTCACCAACTGCGAAGCCATTTCTTTTCGTAATACGACAGAGGACATAGGTGTCCTGAAACACATGGAAGAAGAATAAATAAAAGAGCACCAATGTTGAAGGAATTATATATCAGATGCAACTTTTAAAAATATTTGTAGCTTATTAATCAGCATAAGATTAAACAAGTAAGTTTTTCCCATCAATATTTCTGTTTTAAAAGAATGATGATGTCGATTCACTATATAAAAAGGACAAATGGGTCTTGGTTCATCGTTCAGTAAGGCAATCAAAGTTGAAATCCACCAAAGTAGAGTACCTTAATTTGAGAACTAGTTTTGCTCTTTTTTTCATCCATGTAGTATTCATGCATGATCCAATCTGTGCGCTTTCCACATGGCGGCCGACCTTCATGAAAAACTAGTGTCTTCTTGGTCCCAATAACCTGGTTGTGAGATCGGATGTTCCGATCCTTACCAGTAGACTTCCAATAGCCAGCTTCGGTTGCTCTATTTGAGCGCAAACCATTTGGATACTTCTTATCATGAGAGGTGAAGAAGTGCCACTTACTGTCCCTTGTGGGGATCTGACAACATGCTGAAAAAAGTACCAAGTCATGAGCTACAAAAAATTATACTCACAACGATGCATAAATTGAAACAATAGGCATTTGAAAGAGCACTTGAATGTAAAAGACAAATGGAAGCAAAATTACCTGGTAAATCCCATGGTTCACGCTTATATATGTCCAACTCTGGTATCACATCAAAGTCGATCTTAAAGCCTCTATTTTTCCTCCTAAGATAGTGAGATATAAGCTCTACATCTGTAGGATGAAAGCCAAACCCAGGTGGTAGAGAAATGGCCTTTAAAGCTTCCATTTTAACAGAAGTCTGCAATTGGAGAAATCAAATACACAAAGCATCAGTATGCTTTCATGAAAATGATAGTATTACAGAAATAAACGAATGGCCACTATATACTTTTCAGCAAAAAAAAAAAAAAAAGCACCTGGAAATTTGCAAGGAAAACAGGTACTATCTTAAGCTTTATATCAAAAAGAGACATCTGAGAGAATTCATATTCAAATCTTTGATGATTTCTTATTCTGGTAATTGGCGGCAGTTATGAAATTAAAAACTAGAGACAAAGTAGCACAATGGCGTCCGAACAAAAATGATATATTATGCATAAAGTCTTCTGCCAACTAAAATAAAAAAAAACAACTCCTTAGAAAATACTATTCAACCTACAAACTCATGTTTATGAAAATGACAATGATAAACTCTTAACTTTCAAGAAATCAAACATTTCTGAATTTATAATGTTAAATGGAAGTAGACTTTCTGTATTTCAAACTCACACAGAAAGTAATAAGGCTCAGCTTTAAAGTGAAATAGACAATGGTGCAAATTTGTAGTCATGAAGCTAGTATATGGGAGTGTGATTGAAAGCATTCAAACCAGCTTTCAGCTTCAAAAGGAAAGTCCTCTAATATCTCAAAGCTTTATAAGAAGTGAGATATGAGCAAATTAACAATGCAGGTTACAAGTGGGATAGTCATTGCTTTTTGTAATGGCAGATGTAGTTTATTGTGAGAAATATTTTTTTTAATGCTGCTGTGTGTATTATTTTTTCTGGAAAAAATTGAACATCAATTTTTTGTAGTTACCATATTCTAATAGAAAGAGTAGATGTTTTAGATTCGACTTATGTTTAGAAAGGACGAGATGGACCTAGGAAGACCTGGGCATATTGTATAAAAAATAATATTAATTTATTAGAATTAAATGGAAACATGACACTAAATAGGACGCAGTGGAGAAAAAGGATTCATGTAGCTGACCCCACTTAGTGGGATAAAGGTTTTGTTGTTGTTTGTTTGTTGCTTACTATATTATAATAGATTTTTGAGATAAGAAATTTCTCATCACAGAAGTTTCTAAAACACAGCAAGAAATTATGGGTAAATGAAAGTGTAACAGGGCTCTGAAAAGCAAATTCACAAGAAAACTGCCATAAACAAATCTTTAGACCATGAGTATTTTGAAGACTTTTATTCTATTAATCACTGAAAGTGTAACAATTAATGGTAGATGCAAAAGTTGGACGGTGGATAAGGGGCACACTGCAAAAACAGGGATTCTCATGCAACAGGTACTTTGCAAACCAAAAACAATCACTTAAATCATATTTTCTTTACCAACAAACTCAACCTCATAGCAGAGCAAATGGAAGCTGTCAACAAATGAGCTCCATGGGCATACAAGTTTCAACATCATGAGGGACAATCATGTTTCAATAATACAAGCAAAAAAAGACTAAAATAAATCAAAACGTCATTTAATTAGTAATGAAATGTAATTTAGCTCTTATATATCTTTAAAAAAAACTATTTTTACCAGTTTAAAACCATAATTAATTTAAAAAAAAAGGAAAATTGAGTGCTGAGCAGTGAGGTTATAGGGAGAAAGCTCGCTATTCAGCTTCAATGTTAAGCTCACTAATATATCTAACTTAGGTGCGCTCAAATATCCAAAGAAAGAAATAAAAAAAAAAACCCTACTTTCTGAAGCAATCCCAAATCCGCCGACCTCGATCTTCGGCAGAAATTACGCTAAGAATTGCGTAATCCCGATTAATTCCGGCTAACAAATAGCCCCAAAGGGCAAAAAATCCAACAAAATTATTCCGATGAACATAACAAAAAGTTTGTTTCCAAGTAAAGATCAAACCCAATTTTTTTAGGGTTTTATGAACCCAAAATTTAAACTTATTCACGTATAACAGACATGAAATCAAACGTTTCTGCGACAACAGCAAAACAATAAGATTAAACGACTGAAATTATCAAACGATTTCCAAATTTTATCGAAAAAAGGGCGTTCAAATTCCAAAAATCTTCCATAATCAAGCAAATCAAAGCTTCTGAACAAGGAGAAATTCGAGGAAAGAATCTTACTTGGAAAGACGATGGCCTCGTGCGTTGAGGAGGCGAAGATCAAAATAACTCAAGGCTTTAATTTGCCGCTGAGCGCGTGTGGAGGAGCCTTCGAAGAGCTTTCGCGGCTCCGCGGCCTCTCCGCGTTAAGTGTCGTCACCATGGGTGAGTTAACTTACCCCGCTCGCTGCGGTTCCCCTTCCATCGGACTAAAGCCCATGAAGACATCGAAAGACTATATTGTTGACTTCCATTTGGCTAATGAGTTATTATTACGTCTCGAGCAGGGCATTTCAGAATAACAAGTTTATCTTAAAACAGGGTCGCGAGGTTCGACTCACGGTCTGCGTCTAGTATAAAAATGAAATCGCGTTTTTAGCTGAGCAAATGAAACGCGTGATCCAAACGGTACCGCGACATTTTTAAAAATACCTCCGCACTTATAAACTGTCTCGAATGGGCCCTGAATCTATGGTGTCGAGCATTACCTTTAAATAAAGGATTGGTAGATGTCTTGATTGACAGATGTCTTAATTGGCAGATGTCTTGATAGTGTATATACATGTATATACACTATCATTACTTTTTTCTACAAGTCCCTATGAATCATTTTCTTACCTTATTTATCATTTTTATATTTGGCAAAAATAAAATCTTAACTTTATTTCTCGTAATACATATATTAAGAAAGTATTCTAATTATTTATTTATTTGAAGAAATGAGGCTAAAAATCCCTTACAAAAATTGCCCTTGTTATACATATATCTCAATTCCTAAATATTTTCAAGTGCAAACACTGACCACATACACTTCTTGACAAGTCTTCAACAGTTTATCATTTGGCATGAATTTTGAGGCGAGCAGAGGGAATCTCGAAGCAATTTTCAAACAAGAATCGCTCAAAGTCTAATTAAAAATTATTTGGACCTATAGTCAAACTGACTGACTCAATGAGAAAAACTCATTGACACAAGAATTGATCAAATCCGAGTCAGATAAGGTCGTAATCAGGTCGCTTAAGACACTTTGGGAAGGTTTCGGTGCTTAATTGAAGTAATAAACGAATTCTGAATCTGAATAGTTTTTTTGTCCGATCAAGCGTCTCAATAAAATGAATCAATGAGGTCAAGTTCACTAATTTCAGTTGTCTTTTTTAATTTTAATTTAAAAAAAATTGCATTTTCAATTTGAAGCTTTATATCATTGGTCATAAAATAGTAATAATAATAAATTAGGAAACCTTTCATTATTAATGATCAACTACCATTCGTTTTAAATTTTCTCCTTAATTTTTTTATTTATTTATCATTTTATTTCCTATAAATAAAGTTGACATTTAATGATTTATTCCAGTTATCAAGTGAAAATTTAAGTGAAACTTTCTCTCTTTTTTTGGGTGCTTAGTAGCTTCAAGTGCGAGTCTTTTCTTTGGTGAGATTAGTTACTTTTCTCCGCTCTATCTTTACTTTTATTTTTGTTATCATCTTAAGTCTTGATACCTTCCTATTAACATCATCTCAACACCCTTAGATTTTAAAAATACCATCCTCTACTCAGCCCTACTCTCAAACCCGCTCTAAAGATCCCCTTAAAAGTCTTAGGCTAAGCCAGACAAGCCCGAAACCTAGCCTTATTATTTTCCCTTTGAAACCTACATTAACTTCTTCAAACTTAACCATCAACTCCGGATCATAAATCCATATTGTAAGACAACTACCTCAACTTTAAACCACTTTCCTAAAAAGTTCTTCAAAATCAGTCCAAACTAACCTAATTTATACTAGTCTAGACATTCCAATCACTATTCAATATTAGAACCTTTAAAATTCCATCAAACTCCAAATCTCATATTTCATATCTAGATGCTAAACTAAAGACTTAAGGTCTTTACTATCATTTCGTCTCACCAAAAGATCACCATATTTATATATATTTCATATTTAAAATTCCATCAAACTTCAAATCTTATATATATATCATGCCTCCATCCTCTTTAAGGCTCACATCAGCAGAGGTGGATTCGAACCCCCGACTAGAAGGTTCTTACACCAAGAATGTCAACCAACAGGCCAGAATATGCAGCACCCCTATATATATATATATATATAATCATAGTGCTAAGTAGAATCATAGAAGACCAGACAAAATCCTCTTAAGCCCCACTTCAGAATTCTTCCCCACTATAAGTTGCAAGAAAAGGGAATGTTGTGTGGTTAAGTGTGTAAATTTCTAAAAGTTTAAGTTGGCAAAAAATTCAGAACAGTTGTTAGATGTGCAAAATGAGAATACTCTTTTTTCAGTATGGGTTGCAGATCCTTGTGGTTTAATTCCATTAGATACAAAGCCTTGTTTCTTTGATCGGTGGTTCACCGACAGCTTTCCAAAACATAAATGCTCGGATTGTGTGGCAAAAGAATCCCTCTCTTCATATCTGCATCATTAATGAATATTTTAATGAGGAAAAACGACGGCAAGCTAACAAAAAACTTCATGGAAGTTTACATATGCGGCACACAATTCTTATGTATTTACATATCTCACGTCTGAACTTTCAAATTTACATACGTTTGACGTTGCATTTTGGTGCTTTAAATTTATGCATGAAAAGATGTATTTCACTTTTAAAGAGCGGTAACAGTGTTATGTTTGATGTGATATTAAAGATTTGAGCGGTATAGGTGTAAATATGAAAAGGTTAGGTGTTAGATATGTGAATACATGAGTGCTCATTACATGTATCTTGTTAATTAAAAATAAGATGAAAAATTTTAACAATTTAGATTCGCATGTCTATCATGCTATTTCTTGAGTTTTGGTTTTGATGGTTTTGGATGCAATGATGGATCCAGTTGGGCTCCTGGGGCTCAACCGATCTGTGGTCTTGACTTGTGGCATCTCAATCTTTGCAAGTCTTTTCTATTTATTGATTTTGGAGTCATTGTATGGCTGCTACGATCTGAGATGTATATTATAATTCATTTTTGGTGGCGCTACTGCCAATTCATTTCCCCAGGGTGTTATCTATAAGTTGTGTTGGCTTTCCCATCCCTTCTAGAATCGAATTGTTGTGATGTCCAGAAAAATATTGTGTCTAGATGTCTGCAAGTCTGGGCAGTCAACCACGAACCGCCACGTTGCCCGTTGATGAGGTGTGTGACAACGTGATGGCCGGTGGTTGACCGTTCGGACGTGCGGTATCCGGACAGAATATTTTCTCCTTGAGTTCACCCATCTGGTGTTGGTTGGTTGATGGTTTTCTCGATCCTGTCATTGTTGTTTTGATTTAAGAGTTCCTCACTTGATTTAAGTTTTCTGAATGGAGCCTCAATTGGAGATTTTGGATCTGTTTGGGAGGACTTTTTAGGTGTGGCGCAGTCATTCGCCGCAACTTTTGACAAAAATTTACTGTTTGGTTCGTAACTGCACGACACAACTTTCGGGAAGCGGACAGAAAGCGGGCCGCAACATTACTTTTATATATTTACATATATTAATCAATTTAATATATAAAATTTATGAACAATTTTAACAAACATGGGCAACATGGTCTTTTTTTCTAGAAATAGTTGTCTCACACAAACAACAGACTGTCAGCTTCCCCACAGCTGCTTCCCCGCAGCTGTTTTTTGAGGCAGCGCAGCTGCTGCTGAAAAGTTGAGAAGCTGTAGCTAAAAAGCTGAGAAGCTGCAGCTGCGCCAAACAAACCTCCTCGAAATCCGATGTCTTCCCATGTTTATTTGATTTGCTTGTAAGAATATTTATTTGCATTTCTTTAATTCTCCACTTTTCTAAAGAATATAAAAGGTTTGAAGGGGGCTGAGAAGCAATAATTGTATATGAACAGTTTAGTGAATAATGATAAGTATTGCATTCAAAGGTTGTTCAGCGACTTCCATTAAGAAGGGGTTGGTGGCCAACGGCTATCTACCTGGACATTCAAATTATTAATGAATTATTTTAATTTATACATTAAAAAAAAATGAAATCTATACTATATCTCAGTTAATGCCAAAATTAGATAAGCAATATTAAAACAGCCTTGTCTTTTTAGCAGCAGCACCATCTGTTTCCTGAAAGCTCAAATTAGATGGAGGATTACATACTGAACTGGATTTTTTCTGGAGTTGTTTTTTGGGCTACAACTTTCATAATCATTAGAGGAGCTCTTCCGAAGAGATCTTTCAACTTCTGCAACAGAATCGTCTCCACAATCCATGCCCTGCTTGCTGTTTCATTGTCTATCACTTCTGTGCAGGATTGGAGCTGTCCAGTTTGCCCTCTGGCATCAAAATCTTCTCACTTACAGGTAACTGAATCTTCAATATTTTTTAAAAAATTCTACTTTCAGAAGATTTCAGTTTGTTAGAACACTTATTCATGTTTGGAGAGAGCTTTTAGAATCCAAATACTTTTAATAAGCAATATTGAATCTTCCATATGTGCTGATTGGCATTAAAATTGAAGTTTATAAATTTTCATATCATTTATTTCCAACAAAATAAACCACAATGCTTGTAGTATAGAAGCAAATTTTGAAGACTGACATCACAACTTGATGCAGATGAAAATACTAGCAGTCTCTCTTTCATATCTGATCTATGATTTGGTTTGCTGCCAATTCGAGAAACAAGCGAGTATCGACAACACGGTGCATCATGCCATAAGCATAGTTGGCATTGGATCAGGCCTTGTCTATGAAAGAGTATGGGATCAATTAGATCAACATCAGAAATGAATCTCTATCTGGTCTAATTTTTAGTTGGTTGTGTGCTTTTTCTTTTTTATTATTAATTTTTTTTTTTGTATAATTTCAAGTGTGGATCTGAAATGGTTGCTACCTTATGGATCACTGAGATATCCAGTCCTTTTTTGCACATGAGGGAGATTCTTAAAGAACTGGGTTGCAAAGATACAGACCTTAATTTAGCATTTGATGTAAGTATCATGAATAAAATAGTATGGTTTTAGTTTCTTTTGGATATCAAGAGAGTGAGTTTTTCTACTTCTGTTGCAGATTCTCTTTGCAGTCATCTTCTCCCTAGCAAGAATGGTTGGAGGACCGTACCTCACTTACTTAACTTTGATGGCAGAGAATCCCATTCTAGTCAAGGTACAAATCCGGTCACATGACTTGGGCCATTTTTCCTTTCAGATTTTCTTATGTTACTCTTTATGTTGTTCTGAAGGCAACTTAGAATACTAGAGGAAGATAGAGTAGATGCAGAGAAGAGTTGAGAAGAGAGGGAACTTAGAATATTGACATATGAAACTATAGAATTTTATGAGATTTTCAACGTTTTGGTGCAGCTTATCCGCTGCGGCGGTTTTTCGAGAACTCTGCGTCATCTTTTTGAAATTGTATTTAAGTAGTTTATCCGAAAACTCAGTTTATTTTTTATAATAAACGAGGAACGCAGGTCGAACTGTGCGTTTCTGGATAAGCAACTTATCCGAATAAGTACAAGCTGTCTCAAACGCACCTTTAAGTCAGATTGGGATATAATACTTGTTTTTTGTTTTCATCAGATGATGGCATTGGGGTTGCAGCTGGTGAGTGCTTTCTGGTTCTACAAGATCCTCAGAATGGTAAGATACAAATTGAACAAAAGAATGGCAATTGATAAGCCAACTAAAGTTGAAAGATGAAGAATCTTCATTGTTCTGCTGCATTAGCAGCAGCCAAAATTAACTTTTTTAATTGGATCCAACTGCACATTGTTCAACAGAGTGTTTGCTGTTTATGTCAACTGTTGAGCAATATGAAAGAGTTGTTAAGTGTCTCTTTTGTATTTCCAGCCTGATTTATGCTAGCATAGACTCTCAAATATGAAGTAAATAATAGTTTGTTTTTTCCATTTTATGTCATATAATTCGAAATGTAGGCATTGTTATAAGTAAAGTATTCTTCTCAGTTTCTTGCTATTTTGGGCATAATGTGTTGAAATATAATCATGATTTTGCTTGTTAGCACAAGATTCATTTACAATGAAAATGTAATAAGATAGAGATGTTCTTTGAAACTCATGTAGAAATTATGATTCCTCTTGATTAATGACTTTGGATGAAACGTAGCGTCTGTTTGGGGCAGCTTATAAGTGTGGACGGCGTTTTGAAAACGTCTCGGTACCGTTTGGTTCACGCGTTTCGCCAGCTTGTCCGAAACTATGTTTGGGTTTTTACACTAAACGCGGGCTCGGGTCGACCCCTGCGGTCGGCCCGCAGGCAGCGTTTCAGGATAAACAGCTTATCCTGAAACACACAAACTGCCCCAAACGGACCCTTAGTTTATGCAAAATGAAGTAAACTTGTTTGATGAAATATATAATTAATTTTTTGGAAATGTTTGTGATTGGTTTCTATATGTGGGCCTTCTACATTTAATTTAACATTAATTAAATGATTAAAAAAAATTAACTTGAATTACTCTTGGTAACAAAAAAAACCATTGAATTCTTATTTACTCAATTTCTGACATTAGTTTACATTTTAGTTATTTTTAACTAGGTCCAATTTTTTATTTTAAATCCAATTATATTTTATTAAACTAAAATTGTATTTAAGCTCTTATATATGATTTTTATAAAAAGAATAATCCAAACTAAGAATGTCTTGTATATAATCATTTCCAACAAAACCAGGCAAAATAAATTCAATTTAATGGAAATTTCAAGAGTAAGGTTCTGTTTGGGGCAGCTGCAGCTGTTTGAAGAAGTAATTGTGAAACAACTAAAGAAGAATCTATTTTTTATAAAGTTGTGGTGACTATTACAATTTTAAAAAAAACAAACAAACCTCAGCTTTCTAGCAGTTATCATAGATAGTCAGATCTGATAGGAAAACGTAACTTTTAAATGCAGTTCTTTGAGAATGCAGACAAAACACAATTTTGCCAAACAGAAAAAGTTATGGTACGGCACCACACCGCCCCCCAAACACACCCTTAATAGACTATTATTACCCTAAACATATTTCAAAATAAAGTTATAAGAGATAATTAGCTTATAATTACAGCATCAAAATTGCTACTAATTCACTCATTATGAGGGACAAGGGTATTTAATGACAAATGTTCTTAAAAGAAAAAAGATGGAATAAAATTGGGCCTCCAATGTAATTGAAACATTACTTAGTTAAAATATGTAATTCAAATTTACATTATATATTGTCATTCAAATTTCATGGGTTTGTGCAAGTTTCAAAACTGGTTGAATTTTACAAAATACTAAAAATTTGTGGGCAAAATCATCAGTTTTAAATTTCTCATTCCATACCTTTTTTTTTCTCAATTAATCTCTAATTATTTTATATGATATAAGATGCTTCAACTCGAAATGAAATAAAGGAGTTAGAAATTTTATTCTAAAAAACTAATCTAAATAATTATTAAAATTTATTTTATAAATTAAAAAATATATAATATATTTTGATGATCGACAAATCTCCACATCGTCATAGACAATCGAATCACATCATTTGCTCACGGATCTGTACCAGAGATTTCGGCGCTCAAGGGCATGTGATATGAGGTGACACCACTCGAGATGAATGGATGAATAGATCCCTCCAAAAATCTGAGTGCTAGGAAAGAGCGGGGGAGGAAGAAGACTGATTGTAAAGCGTCACCGGAATACCCACTCACAATCGAGAATAGTTGTCAGAGCCATGAATCCACGGAGGGTATCCACCAAGGACAGAAGAATCGCGGGAGAGGGAGAGCGGGCATAAATGCGGGCCGTAAGGTCGAACCCGCGGTCGCATTTTTACGATGTTCTTAAGAAACGCCGCCACGACGTGATAACCAAACGCCAAGGAATGTGTTTTTGGGCCACGCCGCGAGAAAAAAACCACACCAAACAAACCTCTAGTAGGAGCCGAGCAGATTTTTTTTCATGAAGAAATACAAATTAGAGGTTGTTTGGTAACAAAATTTGAACAAGATTGAATTAAATCCTATATGTTCATAAATCCCATTTTCCCCCCTCTATTTTACATTATTTTCATGATTTAGTGAACCCTATTTAAGAAACAAATTTACAAATTTAGAAGAGCTGAATCATTTGAAGGAAGTTGGGAGGAAGAAGGAGAAAGACAAGGGTCAAACAATGTGTATTATGTGATAGAATGGCATCTATCATTATGATTCATTAAGATCCAACCCCAAATTATTACAGATTAGTCCACAACAAAAATAAAAATATAATTGCACCACATTGATGCAATCAATATAATTTTTTTGTTAAAGTGGACTTTGCTGCTAGAATCTTAAATTGGGTTGAAATGTAAAATTATGTTTTCAACTCTTGTTGTTCGCGAACAACTCATGTTCGGCTTGTTCGTTAAGTAAACGAGCCGAACACGAACACGAGAAGTTTTTGAAGCTCGAACTGTGAACAAGCCGAACACGGACAAATCTTCGTTTGCTCGTGTTCGGCTCGTTTTAGCTCGATATAAAAAAATTATATAATTATTTATATAATAATATATTACATGTATTATTTATATAATAACATATCATATATATTTATATCTAAGTTTAAATCATAGCAGCTCGTGTGGTATTGTTGTTAATACTTTCTTTTATATACATTTGGTCTACGTTCGAATCACGCAATTCACATATATTTTTTTCCAATTTAATTTTTATGAGTCAATTTCGAGCCGAACATGAACACACTATTCACGAGTTAATTTCGAACACGAACTATTTCGAACGAGTCAAATACGAACCAAGCCTGAGCTCGCTCAATCTCGGCTCGTTTACAGCCCTAGTAACAACAATTGGCACAAGTGATTTTGATATTAAAATTTACAAGAATTTCTAGAACATCTACATTTTATTTTGAAAACATTTAAATGGCAAAAGGCAATTACATATCTAGCAACTAAATATTATATTTACAAATATATCCCCCTAGTGTTCAAATCACATAAACATTACATTTAGCTTATATTTTAACAAATAGTTGTGAATATAAGAAACTATCCATCGTTGGAAAAATAATTCCATACGAACAACACATACAGAAATGCATACGCTGTCCAATCTCCACAGTTCATCAATGCATGGGTGTATTTCGGTGGGCCCCATTTTTATTTTTATTTTTAAAAAAAATAATATGCGGTGGAGATCGGACAACATATGCATTGTATGGAATAGTTTTTCTAATCGTTGAAGGTGTTTTGGTCAAAGAAAAATATTTTAAACAAAAAAAAGCTGAAAACAAAGCTACAGAAATGATTTATAAGAACCAAGAACTTTTGTGCAATTACATGATGGATATGAAAATTTAGTTTACATAGGAATGAGTAATAGCACGAACTTTAAAGCTGAAAAATGCCGCTCGGCTTTCTGTAGCTATACCTGAAGAGCATCGGCAATGGAGCCCGCAAGGCTAAGAACTTCAAAAGGAGGGATGCCTTTGACCTCTTTGACGGTGAGAGGGCATGAATCAGTGATCCAGAAGTATTCCATCCCTTTGGCTGGGCCCACTGGAAACAAAAATGTAATTTCAATGAAAATAATATGACATTTTTTGGCAATATAGTAAATTTGGGAATTACATTCATTCTATATACATATATATATATATATATATATATATATATATATATATATATATATATGAAATATCAAATTCTATCTAAAAATAAGCAGTGAAGAAGGAAAAAAATATTGCATCCGCGCTTCTGATGCAAAGCTACGTCTAGACAAACGCCCCCGGTCCAGTAGATCGGGTCTGTTGTCCGAGCTTAGCTTGCATCCTGATTCCCGACACAATATTTTTTCATGAAGGGAGCAAGGATCGGCATCACATGGTTAAATTACTTCCAAAAATGAGGAAGAAATGGTTGCTCTTGATGCATGCGACAAGGTGAAAATAAAGAGCTAGGCAATGGAAATGAGGTTACTTTTGGTAAGGCTTTCTGCTAAGAGTAGACAGATTTTATTTGTACATTTTCTATGCAAAACAAAATTGTAGCATATCTATTAAAAGAGACGACTTTATTGGAAAATGATTGCAGCAATACACGATAATATAAAGAATGAACATGCAATTGTGGCATATCTATTATGGAAAAGAGACAACTTTATTGGCAAATGATTGCAGCAATACAGAGAGAGATGTGGGGGAAGGGGGAATCGTGAAGTGCTATTAAAGTTGGAGTTGCACAACCCAACAAGAGAAATTGCCTCCATACATAAGAACATGGAATGAAGACTTCCATAATTCTAAGATCAAACTCCAGAGTTCATTTCAAGTGATAATATATTATTTGTTTGAGATGTCCCCTTCATAGAGAAGGACTGGGTCAACATTGTAATAAGAGAAAGTTAATAATAATAATAAATAAATAAATAAATAAGGAAAATAAAAATCGAATCAGTTTGTGGGTTAACTGTCGCTACCGTTAAGCTTAATGAGTCAAGAGAGGGATTTTCATTCGGGAGTCTATCTTCATTTCAAAAATGAAATGAAAGGGAAAGCGAGAGAAGAATCAGAGAAGGAAGGAGGGAAAGTTCATTTCGAGCTCTAAATTCTCGGCTAGCTGGTGAGAGAAGAAGATAAGAAGGAAGCCGAAACAGAAAGGTTCGTGCAGTTTTCCTTGCCGTGCAATACTCATGCACCCGATTAGCCTCATTGCTTCTTATTCGAGCGATGACGAAGAGGAACGAAGAAGAACAAGAAGAATAAGTCGAAGGAGAAGGACAAATTTGTGCCTTAGTCGAGCAGCTTTGCTGCTATCTTTGTGCGTGCAGAGAAAGAGGAGGAGGGATTTGTGTGCGCGGCTTTGGATCGAACCGAGAGCCGAAGCTCATGCCCTACCTGTGAAGTTAATCCACATAGAGTCCTGCGTAGAAGAAAGAAGAAGATGGGTCCAAGCCCTTGCGGTGCTCGCATGTGGCAATAACAGGGGAAGACAACGCAAGTGCTTTTGTGTGTCAACTCTAGACCAAGAAGAGTAAGAGGGGAAGAGGGCGCGTACATGTTACGATCTTAAGACCAAAGCTTATGTTAAGTCATTTGAATCTTTTAAGTTTTAATTATATATATTTTATTTATTAAATAGGTTATGATATTAGCAATTAAAATTTATGAATTTATAACCGGCATTGTTAGTGGAAGATTGTGTGAGAATGGCTATCGAGTCAATCAATTATTGGTAAGTTAAGTTTGAGTTATATTAATTTAAGTAATGAATTCTATATACATATTTAAGTTCATTCTGTAAGTGTAAATAGTGAATATATTTGAAATCAGGAAGTACTTGAGGTAAGGGAAATAGAGTTTTGAAAATGAGGGTATAAGAGAAAAATTGTGCAGGGAAGGAAGCGAAATTTTAAAGTATGGAATTTTCTAATTGATTTATATGTGACAACTCAATTATGTGATTAGATGTATTTAAGTATTTTTTTTAGAATGAGATTCTTATAATCATGCACATTTAATTGTTTTAGGTGTTAGTTTAAGTAAGGTAAAGAGTTAAACATTTTCAAAAGTCTTTTAAGCAAAAATGAGTAATTATTTTCTTATACGTATTAAATTAATGTATATTTAATAAAGAATTTATATAATGCTTTATACAATCATTTTATAATTATATGCATTTTATAAGCTTGAAAGTGTAAGAAAATGAGATGAGAAAAGGGAAAGATGAATGTTTAATTTTTATATTTTTAGAAGAAGGTAATTTAAAGAAAATAAAATGTAAAAGTTTAACTCATTCAGAATTACCCCCAGATGGTACTGACAAGGGAAGCAATGTACTCGTACACTTTAAAGAAATGATGAAGGTATACATTCAAGTGCAGTTTGAGGTGTACTTTAGGTGTCATTTGAGGTGTACTTCAGGTGCCATTTGAGGGTACATTCAGATATATTATTTAGGATACATTCGGATACACATTTTATGATACCTTCTGATATGATGATAATTCTATTATAACTATTAAAAAGGTTAAAATGGTAAATACTTAAAGTAAGTAGTAATCAATAAATTTAACATGAAAGTTAAAGTTTTATTAATAAATGAATTGCATTTTTTTTATCATTCTTGCATAGCATTAACATAATAATTCAATGCATATAAAGATTATTATTACTCGAAGAGGCAAACTTATTGTTGAAAGTAATTCTCTTTCAAGAAAAAAAAAAGTTATATGTTAATATGTCTGATAGGAGAGAGTTGTTTTACAAGCGAAGAATTACTGTTGCTAGATATTATGGTTGTAGTTTTTTTTTTACAATTGCTTTTAGATATTGATATATTGTTCAGTATTGGCTTGAGATGTTGTCATTAGATGATGTTTTTGGATGATTTATTTTTATTGCACTCTATAGATTTTAGTGGCTCTTTTATAGATTAGAAGATTTTATAAATACATGAATAGTTATTTAAATGTTTTCACCGTCCGATTTGCAGTTCCTAACTTGGTTAATTCTAACTTATAGTCTGGATCGTGACAAAAGTGATATCAAAACAATTAGGTTGGATCATGATCTAAAAGAGTCATTAGGATTATTAAATTAATTCATAAGTGATATTACTAAAGGGTTAAATTATGCTTAATTACAATTTTTCTTATGTTATTTCAAAAACAAAAAAAAAATCAAGGGGGAAAAACTAAAGATGATATTGTATAAGTTGATGCACCGCACAGATTATTTTGAATACATATACATTTACTGAGATGATGACTGCAATAACACAGCTGATTAAGAACTCTCAGGTTGAGGCCAGTTCCAATGAAGGTCAGATGGATAAGTACTTACAATTATTTCAGGATATACGACCACCTCTCTTCTCAAAATGATGAAGCCCAGTGGATGCTGAAAATTGTCTACTGAGAGTAGAGAAGATCTTAGATTGATTCTCTTGCCCTCCGAAGAGGATGGTTACAGAAGCCACATTTGCATTAGTAAAAGAGACAGTAAAAGAGACTGAGAGATGGTGACGGGATCAAGTGCAAGAAAAATATGGGGATAAAACCATTCACATGATTCAGTGGGACGAGTTTATGGACACTTTTAGAGACTAGTTCATACTGTTGGGAGACAAATGCAAGGTAAATTTATCTGATTGGTACAAGGTGGGCACTCTATTAATAATATGACTATGTAGAGGAAAAGTGTCACCAATTTTTATTTAGGCTGAGAGATCTGATTAGACAATCATTGATTCCTCTTGGAATCGATGATATTCTATCTGGTGGAGAGAGCTGGGAGGATTAAGTTGGATCTGGAAGCTACTCAAAGGAGGAGGGACATTCGAAATAGAAGAGATTCGGAAGGATCTTGGTTTCCTCAGGGCTCTCAAGGCAGAGAATCCTTCCAGTCAGCCAATACTAGTGCTAGGAAGGCCAAATCTAGTACTATAGACAATTAGTTTAAAGTGAAGAAAGGCAACAAGTGTGGAAGGTCTCACAAGGGAGAGTGTCTTTCTGGATCGAATACTTATTTATGGTGCCACCCGCTGGGACATGGCGAGGAACTATCCTGGATTGGGTTAGAGGTCTCTAGCAGAATCCAAAAGCAATGTCGCACCACCTTAGAGGAGCTATGGTAGGACAGCTGAATCTTCAGGATGTGTCGAATCCTAGTCAGACCCAACAGAGTGTCCAACCCAAGATTTATGCATATTATCACAGGAGAAAGCTTAAGACTCTCACAACTTTATCACCAGTAAATTTCAAGAATTTTAACTACATTCAGTTTTTTAGCAAAATAAAATTTAAGTCATATCACTCATAATAACCTGTAAGAACTTTAATATATTAATAATTCGACTCTAAATGTTCAATGCAATGATATTAATGAATGTATGATATATCTTCAGAGTAGGCCCATAGGAGTATTGTTTGATTCAAGAGCATCACACTCATTTATGGCTGAGGAACTGATTAAAGTGATGCGATTTGAGTATCATTTCTATACCTGTGATATTCTCAGTTAAAATTCAAATGATACTTTTTTGGAAGTTAATCAATCATGTAAAGTGAAGCTTATGATTGACGGAAAAGATTTTGAGGCACAACTTATTGTGTTAAACCTGGTGGAATTTCAGGTGATTTTAAACATAGATTGAATCTCTAAAAACTATCACTATTTATTGCAATAAGAATACAATCACAATAAATATATTCGGGAAAGCATATGATAAATTTTGTAGTGATAGAAGATTGCATGTATGATAATTACCTGTTTGAAAAGTTACAAATTATTAAAACGTGAAAATCAAGGTTTTCTAGCTCAAGTAACAGATACTTCCAAGGAAGTTTAGTCTTTGGGTGATACTCTGGTGGTAAAAGAATATCCAGAAGTCTTTCTTGATGATTTACCAGGGCTACCACCAGTCTGAGAGATTGATTTCACTATTGAGCCCTTATCGGGCTCTGAGTCGATATCCAAGGAACCGTATATAATGTCATTTAAAGAGTTGAAGGAGTTGCTAGATAAGGGGTTCATCAAACCTAACACCTCACCTTGATGAGCTCCAATATTATTTCTGAAGAAGGATGGGAGCTTCAGAATGTGCATTGACTACTGAGAGTTGAATAAGCTCACAATTAAAAACAAATATCTACTATCGAGGATTGATAAAGATTGATCTAAGATCAGGTTATCACTAGTTAAAGATTAAAGAAGAAGACATAACAAAGATTGCTTTCAAAACAAAATATGGGCACTATGAATTCATGGTGATGTCTTTTGGGCTGACAAATGCTTTAGTAGTTCTCATGGACGTGATGAACAGGGTTTTAATATAGTTTTTAGATACTTTCAGGATTGTTTTTATAGATGGTACTCTATTGTATTCAAGTGATGTAGCAAGCTATATAAATCATTTACATGTCCTACAGGTTTTGAAGGAGAATAGACTTTATATTAAATTTTTAAAATGTGAATTTTGGCTTAAAAGTGTGATTTTCTTGAGCACATTATCAGTGAAGACATTTCTGCGGATCAGAATAAGGTCACTGATATCAGGAGCTTTCTAGGTTTGGTGGGTTATTACAGGAGATTTTTCAAGGGGTTCTCATAAATTGCTATGTCATTATCAAGATTGACTCAAAAGGTTGTAAAATTTGAATGGTCAGATCGTTTTGAGGCGTCTTTTGAGAAGCTAAAAACTGAATGTCTTCTCCGGTTTTGGCCATTCCTTCAAGTTCTTATAGGTTTCAGATTTTCAGCGATGTATCTTTGAGGAGTTTGGGTTGTGTAGTTATGCATCATGGTAGAACCAATTGCATATACATCATGACAATTGAAGAATCATGAAAGAAATTATCCCACAAATGATTTGGAGCTTGCAATAGTTGTATTTGCACTCAAGATATGGAGATATTATTTGCACGGAGTGAGATGGGAGGTATTTACTGACCACCAGAGTTTGAAGTATGTTTTTACTCGGAAAGAACTGCACCTGAGGCAGAGTAGATGACTAGAGTTTATTAAAGTTTATGATTTGGATATTCAGTACCACCCGAGAAAGGTGAATGTGATTGCAGGTGCGCTAAGTAGGAAAGCTTCAATTAATTTGAATTTTTATTTACTTAGTAAAAGCAGTTACTTAAAGACCTAGAAAAGTTGAAACTATCTATAGTTGATTAAGGTGATGACAATATCGTTTAATCATATCAGTTGTCAGTGCAACCAACTTAGAAGGGCATAATTGAATATTCTTCAGACACAAATTGCGGCGTTCAGAAAATCCCGGAGTGGGTTAAAGTGAGAACTTTGGAGAGGTATGTGCTAGATCAGGATGATTTATTGAGATATAAAAACATGGTTTATATTTCAGATGTTGATGATCTGAGGAAGGATATTATGGAGGAAGCACATTTATCTGGCTACAAAATTCACCCAGGGCGCAATAAAACATACCAAGATCTCAAAGAAGCATTTTTGTGAACGGAATTGAAGAGTAGTGTGGCAAAATTTGTGGCTGAGTGTCCTTGTCAGTTAGTAAAGACATAACATCAGCATC